>JAOEGS010011665.1:11511-32704 GCA_025447755.1 Corythornis vintsioides | reverse complement strand
CGGAGCAAGGCCCCGGGCAGGGCCCGCATCGCCCGCCTCATGGCGCTGGCGCAGGCGCGCAGGGCGGGAAGGCGCTGAGGCGGCGGCCGCCATCTTGGGGGAGGGCAGCGGGCGCCATGTCGGGGGAGGGCGCTGAGGCGGCGGCCGCCATGTTGGGGGAGGGCAGCGGCCATGGCGGCTGAGGGCAAACGGCGGCTCCTCCTGGGACCCGGGCGGCGGCCCCGCGGCCGGGGGACACCGGCAGCCGCATCCCGCCTCGGTCCGGCTCCCCGAGGGCCACGCCTGTCATTAAAGCGCCTTACGGAGCGAGCGCTGCGGCTGCTGCCTCAGGGCTTTGGCAACTCTGGAGTGCTGTTTGTTTCATTCATATTGATGTCATCTTGTTGATTTCAATGGAGTCTCGTTTATTTCATGTTTAATCCTGTTTACTTAATACTTAATCCTGTTTTACTTAACAGCTCTCATCCTTTCTAAGAGAGATGGAGGAGAGGCCAGCAGAGCTAAAACACTGTCCCGTTACAAACAAGAACTTTCAGGGCAAGGTTGGGTGGTTTCAGAAGCTGAAGGAGGCTCCAGGGGAGAGAAACAGAACAGCCAGAGCAGCCCAGCCCGGGTGGGTGCTCCCCACCCCAGGTGGATGCTCTCCTAGGGTGGGTGCTCCCCTCCCCAAGGGGGGTGCTCCCCTCCCCGGGCAGCTCCAGCTCTCAGAAGCCCTCGGTGTCGGTGTTGTCGCTGCCCGTGGTGTTCTCCCAGTCGGCCTGGGGCTGGTGGTCCCTGGGCACCCTGCGCAGGGCTCTTTTTCTGAAAACAGGACCAAATGGTTGATTTTTTTAATAGAAAAGATGGTTTTCTTAAGCAGCACCAGGCAGGTGGAGAATGGAGCTTCAGACAAGAGGGTGGAGGGGCTCCTGGAGCTGAGTCTCGACTGGCAGCAGCGTGTCACATGGACAGCGACCATCAGATTTCACTCGTGGGAGAAATCTATCAAGTTTATTAAGCAAACAGTTCTGTGGAGTGTTGTTCACTCCCTGCTGTGGCACCATCTGCACTGGCCAGAGCAAACGTGCTCGTCACTGCTCTCCAGGCTACTTCTGGGACTAAAACAGGAGTCTCAACCAGTTTGGGTAAAAACATGAGGCTCTGAAGATCTGCAATGAATTTAGGCTCTCTATGAATCCAGCTTGAAGCCCGGGGAGGGACAGAAAAGAGGAAAAACACACAGCAAGCTACTCAGTGCAGTCACACTATCTAAATCAGTTCTGCTTACTACAGCCCAGACCTTCGGTAGCGCTCGAATCCGTCCTTCATCCTCCTCCTCTCCTTCTCTGCCAGCTCCTCGTTGGCTAAGCCACACTCCTTGAAATGGAGAAAAAAAATCACAGTATTAACTGGAGAACATCCACATCCAGAGAGGAAGGCCAGAAAGTAATAAGATGACGTTTCTAGGCACCAATGGAGAAATAACCACCCTGAAGTGTTCTGTTGTTCAGAGCTCACCCTGAATTTTGCACAGAATTCTGAACAGCAGGAGCTGTTCACAGGCTTCTCAAACCTGTTCATCCCAGAAGATGACAAACCCCAGTCATAGTGAAGAGCCCACAAAGATTTTCTTACACTGGGTGACTTTGGAGGCAGGCTGGTCTCTTGAGTGCTGAACTGCTGGTTTTGTCCTTCAGGGCAATCCTCTAGGAAATGGAGAAATCCTGGCTTTAGGCAGTGGCCATTGCAAAGAAGCTTCTCCCTCTGTCAAATGGTGACAGTTGCACCCCAAGATCCACCCCACACGACCCAGAGTCGGGAGCAGAACTGAAACCAAGCCTCAAAACCTTCAGGAGTCAGTCCTGTGATCAACACACGAGTCACTTCTCATTCCCCTTGAGCCTTGAACCTTGCTTAGGATGAGGGATGGAGTTCCCCACCAGTCCAAGAAAGCAGCAGCAGCTTTGTGGTGTCTGCCTGTGCAGGAGCAGAATGAACCTTTGCCAAGCAGCACCTCTGCTCTAGCAGCATCATGACCCTCGTGATCATCTATCATTGCATATTATTGTAATATTTATAATAATAATAATAATAATAATAATACATAATCATGCTAGAGGTCACCATGAGGAATCATATTGGTCATTATTTTAACTATAATTTGGCCACATTCCTCAACAACCAAGTTATGCCTCTCAAGGCACTTCACATCTGACCATGTTTTAGTGCAACTCCCTATGTTGTGATCAGGTTTTGAACAGGGAGGTCAAAAAATAAAAGGCTTTTTTTTTTTGGCTCAGTTTTGTCTAGCTTTTGTGAAAAATCAACCATCAATGAATTAAAAGATGATTTAGATTCTCCAGGAGACCAAACCCGAAAATGTCTTCTGCTGCTGTGCTAGTTTCCTTCTTTTTTTCAGCATGTTTTGAAAGAGAATTTCATGTTCTTAGAGGAGCCTGTTAATTCCTTTCCACCCTGCTGAATCATTTCCAGTGGGGATGCTGCAGGAACAGAACCAGTGACAGCAGAATGACATGGTTCTGCTTTTGTGAAAACAGCCTGCAACATAAAAGAGGGGAGGGAAAAATCCCTGGAGAAAGCCACGTGGGCCCAGCTGAAGTGGAAGGATGTTTGTTCTGTTCTCAGCTCTGCCACAAACCTGAGAGGAGTGGGGGAAGAAAGGCACCCAGGAGCTCTGTCTCAAAGGCACCAGGTTATTTTTCCTGGAAAAAAAATCAGGAGACAGAAAACCTCAAAAAGAAAAAAAAAGACCTGAGGTTCTGGGATGGCCCAACATAGCAATTTCCCCAGCTATTTTGAGAGACTCTTTCAGAGACCACAAGGTAAAAATATCACCTGTGGAGCTTTTTCTCTCAAAAAAGCTTTAGGAGCATTTGCTGTTCCCAGCATCTGGGGACATGTTGGACATGTTCTCCCTTTTATAGGTGAGAGCAGAACACCTTGAGTTGTATCTATTCTGGGAGGTCTTACTCAGAGTCTCAGGCACATCCCACTGAGAAGCACCTCTCCCAAACCACAGCCTCAGTCAGACCTAAAAATAAAACCCAGGAATGGCTTTTCCTGTCCCTTTGAAACACTGAACCATCCTCTCACAAATTTTACTCTATGCTTTCCCAAAGCAAGCCTTACTTTTAGTTGGTTTTGTGTCTTCATCCAGATGACTGTGAAGAACAAGCTGTGGACAGAAGCAAAGCAAGACCATGAGAAGTGCCCCTCACTCTCACACAGAGCTAGGAACAGGTGGAGGAATAAAAGGAACTGGATGTGTGAAAACAGCATCTGACTGGCAGCAAAACAGGAGACTGAGCCAGAAGTTACAGATTTGCTCATGGATTTATCCTCCACAAATAGATCCAGTTCCTTTGGCCTCATTTACACATTTATTCCCCAGGCAGTTGCTTCCACACTCAAGCTAGGAGCTAAGTGAAAACTTTACTATAGATGTCCTCAGGGCAAGACTGACTGTTGCCTGTTCTCCCACAGGAGATTCAATTAGAAGGGACTCAAAAGAATTCCCCTGATCTGTTTAAAACTCAGCAGCTCTTGCTGACTAATGCCATGACCATGTCCTACACTGAGAAATCTCAGGACACTGGGAGATTCTGGCACTGGTCTCTTTTGCTCTCTGTACTTCTTGGTATCACTGAAATGAGCCTGAGCCATGGATTGAAAGCTGCTGTTGATTAGGGATTGATACATTTTAAATCATCCCAGAAAAAAGTACAAGGCAAAGGAGACACCCTACTCACTTCCTGGGAATCTCTGGAGGAGGTGTCGTCCAGGTCAGAAGTCTGAAATAAAACCAGATTAAATTTATCATTCCTCATAAGCAAGGAAGTAGTAAGTGGATTATACAGGAGACTGAAAGCTCCAGAAAAGAGAGAAGTGTGAACTTCCTCCCACGCTTCTGTCTGACCACTTGAAGAGAGCACACAAGCTGGCACACTAATTAAAAGCCCCTGTGTGTCTCATTTTGTCTGACTTCATTCCAGAAACTTCATCACCCTTACACCCAGCCCCCATTTCACCCAAATACACTCAACTTCCCAACCCATCACCCAGGGATGACAACCCCATGGACATACCTGTGTGGGGAGCTCCAGCTGCAGCCTCTTCAGCTTGGCCTCAGTAGCCAGCAACTGAGTCTCCTTCTGGAAGAGCTGCAGCTGCATCTCGTCGCAGCGCTCCCCCAGCTCCCGGATCCGCTTGCGGTACCCGTCCCTCTCCAGCAGGTTCTTGGAGTACTGGCTGTAGAACTGCTCTCGGGTCAGGAGTGCCTGGAGTGAGGGAACAGCACACGACAGCACAGTCAGGCTCACAGCTCCTGCCCACGTCAGGCAGCGAGGCAGGGATCAGCAGCAGCCCCAAGAGCTCCAGCACCTGGTCTCTTTCCAAGGCCACCTCCTCCATCTGCTGCAGGACAGCTTCAATCCGCCGCTTGTACATCTGGGAGTCCTTCCTCAGGGAGGTGCACTGCAGCTCAAGCATCTCCTTTTCCTCTGTGTGCTGTTGAGACAAGGTCAAAAGCACCCTGAGCTCCTGCTCTGTGCCACACATTGCCGTGGCCAGGCCTCCGTCACGTGGAAACGTTCAGCCAGATGGTCCAGCTGGGGGGCAAGGCCACCAGGGGGTTGGTCGGTGTGAGCCTCAGCAGGGACTGGCATCACCCACCTTGTCCTGGAGCACCTCAGCTCGGCGCAGCTCCTTGCGCAGGCTGTAGATGGTGTTCAGCAGCTCCCGCCGTTCCTCCACCACCTGCCTGCAGTCCTTTTCCAGAGTCTCACTGGAGGAGCTCTTCTCCAAATTCTGTTCCCTGGCAACCTGCTGGACAAAAAGAGAGTGAAATACAGAAACCACCCAAAGCCACGTGAACTTTAACCCAGCTCGGACCTGGGAGAACAAGGCCACAGCTCACCCACACAATCTTCAGAGCACTGCTTCAAATCACCACCTCTCAGGAGTCCATACCCAACCACCCACACCAACCTGCAGAGTGTTCTCCAGCTCCTGATTCTTGGCCAAGAGCAACTCCTTCTCCTGCTGGATCTCCCACATCACCTCGTGGCTCGGGCGCTGCTCCATGGCGTGCTTCAGTTTCATGGTGTGCTTACGCTCCAGCTTGCAGTCGTCCTCGGCCTTCATGAGGCTGTGCTTCAACTGATCAATCTGCAGGAGGGATCAGAGCCCATCACTAACTAAAACTCTGGCCTGCAAAAGCAGCTCTCACTCCATTCCCCAGAGAAACATGAGGCAGCTTTCTCCTCAGCATGCTCAGCTCTCCAGGGACCAGATGCCTGCCCCTTGGGGTCATCCAGTCCAACCAATAACCCTACTCTACACAGTTCACCCTAAACCATGTCCCTCAAATCCATATCCAAACGACCCTGAAACACACCCAGGGGTGGTGACTCAACCCCCTCCCTGGGCAGCCTGTGTCAGGCTCTGACCACTCCTGCAGTGAACACTTTTTCCCTACTGCCCAGTCTGCCTCCTCTGGTCCCTGGTGCAGCTGGAATCCATCCCCCCTGGTTCTGTCACTAGTGACCTGTGAGCAGAGCCCAGCACCTGCCTCTCTGCAATGGCCTTTCAGGTGGTTGTAGAGAGTGATGAGGGCTCCCCTCAGCCTCCTCTTCCTTACACTAAACAGTCCCTACTAAATGGGGCCCAGCCTTAAATGAGGGGAAGACTCTTCACAGCATAACTTGTACCATACAGACCTCCTGGGCTAAGCTAGGGACTGACATGTGCCACCAGGTCTGGTCCAGACCAGCCTGGGCAGTCTGATGCCCAGCACAGCCTTTGAGGGGTGAGGTAAGAAGGGAGAAGCTAGAGGCTGACTGACCTCTAGCAGCAGGTCCCTGTTCCTCATGAGGGCAGCACTCTTCTCCTCGCTCTGCCTGGCATAGCTCATGGCCAGGTTGTAGTTCTCGTCCTGGCACCGGCGCAGCTCTTTGCTCAGTCTGTCCCTCTCCTCCTTCATCTTCTGTGCCCGCTCCTGGTGCTTGCGGAGCAGGCTGTCCCTCACCCACAGCTCTTTGATGGTGTCCTCTTTGGTGTGCAGCCACGTGGTGAGCTCCTGGGCCTTCCTCCGCTCCTCCTGCACCCTGCTCTGCAGCTTCATGATCTCGTTCATCAGGAGCTGGCTCAGGCCAGACTCCCCAGCCGTGTCTGGTGGGGGGCAGGGGTCAGCCAGAGCTGTCCCGCCTGCTCCCCGGGCAGCCAGAGAACAGGGGCTCCCACCTGCCCACCAGTGCAGCTCGGGGTGATCACACACCATGGATCATAGAGTCATTCCAGTTGGAACAGCCCCATGGGATCATCCAGTCCAACCAATAACCCTACTCTACACAGTTCACCCTAAACCATGTCCCTCAAATCCATATCCAAACGACCCTGAAACACACCCAGGGGTGGTGACTCAACCCCCTCCCTGGGCAGCCTGTGTCAGGCTCTGACCACTCCTGCAGTGAACACTTTTTCCCTACTGTCCAGTCTACCCCTCCCCTGGAGCAGCTGAATCCATCCCTCTGGTTCTGTCACTAATGCCCTTTGAGCAGATCCCAGCACCAGCCTCTCTGCAATGGCCTTTCAGGTGGTTGTAGAGAGTGATGAGGGCTCCCCTCAGCCTCCTCTTCCTCACACTGACCAGTGCCAGATTGGTGTTCATAGGTGCCCACCAGTGATCAAATGATCCCTGCTGCTTCCTCCTCCAACCTCCCAGGTCAAAGGAGACCCCAGCAGGGCCATTCTCACCACAACCCCTCCAAAGCACATGGGGAACAAGCCAGGGAAACAAGATCTGCTCATAGGTGCTGGGGAGGGGCCAAAGCAGAGGTAAATCCCCCACACACATTTCACAGCAGCCCCACAAGCAGAGCTGTGTTCTCACCACACAAACATTACCAATGATCATGGAGAACACCCGGCTGGGCTCCTTGCCAGTTATCTTCTTATAGAGTTGGGGATAATAAAGCTCAAGACTCTCCAGAAATGCCTCAAATCCCTTCTGCCCTGTCCGCTGAAGAATGTCCAGAAGAACACCTGGAAGAGGAACAATGTAGATTCAAGTCCCTGGGATCAAATCCCCCAATCCCAAACCAATTCCCCAGTAACTATCCAGTAGAACTGTAAAGGAGCAGTCCAAACTTGACCCTTGTACCCCCATCCTACGACAGTGGGTGCAAAAAGCAGATCTCAGAAGAGTGCCTCACGTCACACTGATGAGAATTACAGGAGGGTAAGTGGAACCAAAGCTCTACAATAGTTTTCTGCAGCTCAAGGCTCCACTTCCATGGGGAAAAAAAGTCATTAGGGTAAGAACACAGAACTAGAGGTAACAGGGACAGGCCTAAGAGAGCCTGGACTAGAAGCTCTGGCACCCTCACAGTAAAGAAGTTTCTCTTTCTGTTCAGATGGAACCTCCTGGATTCCAGTTTGTACCCCTTGCCCTGGCACTGGGCACCAATGACCAGAGTCTGGCCCCATCCTCTTGAACCCCGTGGGCTCTGTAACTATTGCTCAGCTCCCCTCTCAGGCTGCTCTTCTCCAGCTGAACATCCAGGGCTCTCAGCCTTTCCTCCCAAGAGAGATCCATCTCCATTGCTCCTCTCCCCACAGTGGTGATCCGGGGCAAGGGAGGGGACAGGGGTCGCACACACACACACACACACACACACACACACAGAGACAGATGGTAACCTAGACATGTTCCCTCAGGCCCAGTCCAGCACCACTCTGCTCCAGTCTGGTCCCAGGGGCTTCCAGAGCCACCTGCCACTCCACCCACCTGCCTTCCTCTTGCGCATGACCAGGCTGGGGTCGTTGAGAACTTGCTCCTCGTCGTCGTGGCCGATGACTTTGCACTGGCGCAGGTAGGGGATGATCCTGGAAGGATCTATGACAGAGATCAGCTTCACACGGAAGCTCTCCAGGTTGTTCCAACACGTCTCATCCTTGTCTTCTTCCAGCATCTTGGGGTCAGGGAGCAGTGCTTGTCCTGTCTTGAAACAAACAAAACCAAAACCATCAACCAAAGCAGCTCCCAGAGCAGCAGGGAGGGTGTGGTGGAGCCACGTGAAGACTGTCCGTGGAAAAGGGGCTTGGATGCAGGAACCCACCTCCTGTGTGGACTGAGCTGGCTCGCCAGTGACCCAGGGAATGGCTGCAGTTGTTCCTGAAGGAGCAGGGTGGCACCAGCAGGATCTCAGCAGCTGTGAGGTTGGCACCAGTGCTGCTGGCACGTCCGTGGGGGAGAGCCAGGGTGAAGTTCTGAGAATGCAGAAGTCACCAGAGCTCCAGGACCTCCCTCCAACCAGCTGAACATCTCCCAGATCTCCCTGCAAGAGGAAAGTGAAACTATTTAGCAACAGGTCCCCTGGCAATAAGCAAATCACCCAGAGCCCCACAAACAGGAAAATCCAGCTCTAGATTCCCAACAGTGTACCCCAGAAAGGTGCTGTCAAACCTCCCTGACCTCACCTTGGGTTCTCCAGATGCTCAGCTAGGCATGGAATCAAACCTTTAACCTCCATGAACAATACAAAAAGGGTGGGACACACCACAGGACAAGCTGATGGCAAACCAGAGCTTTCCAGTTTGAAACCAGGCATCCTTTGAAGAACTGGAATCATCTTTAAAGCTCTCCTAAGTAGCTGTAGCTTAACAGTTCACACTCTTCCTCCTCCACTCCCAGCCCTCAAGAGATCCTCAGATTCTCACTCAACCAAATCCAACACCCACAGCAGGCTCTGAGACCCCCCAATAGCAACAGCCTTAACTGCAGGCAGCTGCCCCCCTACCAAAGCTGGTTTTCTACATGCTGGACTCTACCCCTGCACAAAGGAGCCATTGCCAGTGGCTCAGGTAGCTGCCAGAAACCTTAGTATCACCTAGTTTAGGGTCTGTGAGGGTGGGAACAGAGTTCTGACCAGCAGCAGCCATACAGGGGTTGGAATTTCACATATATTTTGCTACTTATCTCTCCAGGGTCATCTCAAAACTTAATTGGTTTTCTGCTCCAAACACAGAGAAAGGTTCAAAATATCTTCAGCATGTACTAGTTACACCTCACGTGGCTGTTAACTTCACTGAGCTGACATGGAACCAGTCATTACTTCTCATGGAGAAAATAGTCTGCTTTGCCTGACATCCAACCAGCCCCAGCAGGTAACAAGAAATGCATTCCCCTGTGGATAAATACCACAGCCTTGCCTCAGAGCTGGAAAACAGACATTTTCCCTGTTAAGAGGAACTACTCTGCAGTACATGGACCAACCTGAGCCTGTGCAGTCCAAAGTCTCCTCATTTCCCCTCCTGGTCTAGGAGCACTCTGAGAAACTGGATGCTGCCTCCCTTTATAAGCTGGCTAGAGCCAAAATCCTTCCAGGAGCAAAACTGGTTTGAGAAAAGAGAAAAGGGGAAACTACTGAGCTGTGCTCTGAGCTGGGAAAGGGAAGGAAAAACACCCAACAAAAAAGGGAAGGCAGAAGGGGTGGGGGAGGAGACACTAGGCACTTCAGACTCACTCTGCCTTTGGGTTCCCATCTCTGCCACTGAAGTAGCAGCAAAGGTCTGGAAAGTTCCTGTGAGTAGTGTAGAGACTGGAAAGGGGGGAGGTCACAGGCATTAGGTCTGTCCAGCTGATTTCAGGGACAAAAGGAGTGAGAAGAGGCTCTTCCAATGGCCTTTCAGCTGCTAATGTGAGATCTTTGGAGAGGAAAGCAGGTGGCAGCAAGAACTGGCTCTGGGTTTAAGAGTTCAGCTGGAAAGGATGATTTCTATAATGATGCCTCTAATTTTGGATGTCCTTAAGCTTCCAGAGTAATGATGACAACTCAGTATTATGAAGGAAAGGGAGACCAGTCTTGGCAAAGCAAGGAGCACAACTCACCCTTCCCAAATGACAGGCTGCAGCTCTAACAGCCCTGAACAGAGCAGCACAGCAAGCAGCAGGGTGAGGAGATTAAGCACCAACATCACACCTTTGCCTCCCTGCAGCCCTCCCAACTGTAGCTGCAAGGAGAACTCACTACCAGTCTCAAAACAGACTGTAAAGTGTCTGGAGAACATACACCCTCTGATACCATGGCAGCATGACACATTTTCCCATTAGCTTCCCACTCTCCTCTTTGTTCTGCTTTCTCAGTTTCTGGAGAGTTTCTCTCTGTTATCATTAGGAGTGGGGCAGAGATGCTCAGAGATTCATTAAGCCCATGCTTCGTTAGGCATTGAATTAGCTTTAGACTAAAACAGGCCACAGTCCCTCTGTTAGCTCTGCCCTTGCTGCAGGTAATGACACTGTCTGCCCATGGACCAAGCTGGAGTGTTTGTTCTAATAGCAACAGATCAGTTCAGTCCTGAACAAGAACAAAAACAGCTGCTTCTTACAGTTAGACACTGTTTATCCAGCAGCAGGGAGATGCCAAGGGCTGCTCTGGAGTGGCACTGGAAAAGGACAACCCTCACTTGGGAGGACAGGTCACATTTATGACCAGTGCCTCACAGTAACAGCCCACTGGTGAAGAGCAGACACAGCAGACAGAGCTGCTGCCATTGCTGAATTTCTTGGAAAAATGTTATTTATACTGGAAAAAAATGTTATCTGTACCACAAAAAAGTCTTCCTGAAGCCTATAGCAGAAGCTGAAAGGCAATTCACAGTCATTCCTTCTGGCCAGAAGGTCTTGACACCCTCATGCAGCAACACCAGGGCTGCTGTCCCCCTGACCCTGCTCTGCCACAAGGCACTTTAGAGGAGCTGCACCCCATGGTGCTCTGGACTCACCCCTGTCCTCCCAGGAGGCTCAGCCAGGCAGTGGGATAAAGTTTGCTGCAGTGCTCTGGCCCTAGTTCTGAGCAGCTTTGACTCAGCTAGCCCTGCACCTCTCTGGAAGACAGCAACTGCTGGATTATTGATGAAGAGGGGTGTTCATGGAGGGATTTCCTAGTGTCTGTGTGGGGCAGGCTGTGGAAGGAATAAGAAAGCAGCCAAGCCTCAGTCAATCCTGCAGATTTAGCCATGTGCACATTCATTTTCCTTATTCACCCTGGTTTTCAGCTCACGCCCCCCTTCCCATACCTCACACGCAAACCCCCCCCCCACCACACACACACCCCCAAACACACACAAATTAAAAAAAAATATTGACCAAAAAAAAAAAAAAAGAAAAAAAAAAAAAAGAGAAAACCCACACAAAATACACAATTTTTAAGTGAGAAAAATAAAACATCTGTATTTCAACAAATAAGACTCAATTTGATACAAAAATTAGTCTGCTGCTTGCCTAGCAGCACTCAGGCAGTAGCTACCAAGCAAAACCAGTCACAGCACTAAAAAAAAAACCACTCAATGAACAACATATCCTGAACAGGGATAAACATTCACATAAATAGGGGATGACACAAGAATAGAAATAAATAATAATTGCTGCTTTCCCCAGATCTCCAGCAACCTCTCCCCATGGCATCTATGGCAGGTGGCAGTTTGAGGGAGAACAGAACTGGTCCCTGCCTGCAGGATTCCACCCAGCTGCTTTGTTTTGGTATTTACAACTTGTCTGAAGATGCAGACTCTTTCAAGCAATGGGCAAACCAGTCCAGCCATCTTCCTCTCTTGCCCAGGTCCATCTGGCCACTTTGTTGGAAGTGTTGAAAGTGAATAGTGCAAAGAGTGTCTCCTCCTGCCAGGGAGGATGGCTGCCTGCAGTGAGGTTCCTGTAACAAAGCACAAACAGCTCCCATTAGCCACAGCACTGTCAAAGGGGGGCTGCCCCTCTGCAGTTTCTCAAGCCAGTTTTAAAGAAAACACCCAACCAGACTCATGTGGCAGCCCTGGGAATCAAACACTGCTCATGTTCATTCTGTTTCACAAGTCTCAGCAGGTTATGACACCTCACACTTGTACCCTACAGAATCTGTCCTGTCAGACATGCAGTGAAATGAAGCCATGAGGGGAAAAAAAACCCAACAAAGTAGTTCAAAGGTGAAGGGTTAAGGAATGAAGTACCCACTGGTCCTAAGGCTCAGCTTCCCACCAGCTTTTCAAACTGTTCTTCAGGACCAGTCAGGCTACAGAGGGCAAACCACACAGGGAGCTCCTGCCTGCCCAGGATCCAGAGCATCACTGACAAGCCCAAGCATGGGCATCTCACCCCCAGCCTGTGCTCAGCACTCACTCACACAAACCTTCAGCAGTGGCTGCCCAAGCTTTCCCATCCCACCAGTTACCACTCTCTACTAGTCCCCCAGCCAAGCTGGTAGAGTGCTACCAAGCAGGGATCATCTCAGCAGGCAGCAGCATGGACCAAAAGGCTGCCAAATGTTTGAAGTTTTTATCAGACATCAGCTTTCCCTGCCCCTGAACATCAGGGAATGAGCCTCATGAGTGATTAATGGGCGACTGCAGAACTCTGTGTCCTAAGGGGACAAAAGTCAAGCTCATTTCAGTCCCTTCCCGGGGTCATGACTCATTGTCTGAGCTGTGCCACACACAGATGTGCTTCAGGTTCTCTTGAAGAAATACAAGATGAGTAGCTACCAACACATTTCCTTCTCACAGCCTCCTCCTCTTCCTGCAGCGGGCACTCCTCCTGATCCGAGGGGCACTGGCATCATCAGAGCAGGAGTCCAAGCCAGGCTGGGCAGCACTGTCTGCAGCTCCTGTGCCCTGCAACATAAGCAGAAGAGACTCTCAACTCCACAGGACACAGCATAACTGCAGAAGAACCCCCTCAGATGGCTGGCACTTTAGGAAGCTGAGTAAGTTTTCCAACCCGATTTTCCATTTGCCTTCAAAAATTCAGCCCAGGACAATATTCAGTGACCAATGTCACAGCAAGCACAAAACATCCCAAAGCTTTCAGAGTGGAACCTTCAGCCAACACTGGCACTTCTCCCTGGTTTCTGGAGCAACTCCTCCTGCAGTTGCTGTCTGGGCACAAGCCTTTGTCAGAGCTGGCCAGAAAGGATGCTGTAGCTTGCACTGCTGGA
This sequence comes from Corythornis vintsioides, assembly GCA_025447755.1. NCBI lineage: Eukaryota > Metazoa > Chordata > Aves > Coraciiformes > Alcedinidae > Corythornis > Corythornis vintsioides. The sequence continues at coordinate 19,718 of JAOEGS010011665.1, read as the reverse complement.
GCCAGGCAGTGCCCCAGACAACACAGGTCACCACATAAACCAGCCCTGGGACAAACTCCTCCCTGCAGGGCACCAGGAGGACAATCAGGAGCTAATAATGGGCATGGGAGCCCAGGGGAAGATGACCCAGGACAGAGGTTGGCTGTGAAGAATGGCTGGTGAGTGCTGGACCAACAGTTCACAGTCCAAACTGCACTGAGCTTGGCCCAGAGCCAGAGCAGAAAGAACTGCTGGTTTCCACCATGGGAAAGCTCTGGCTTTTTAGCAGCTCTCTGCCATCTTTCTGCAGAACCAGCCACTTACCTCATTTATTCATCTTCACTACTGTTTTCTTTGTGCATTTTGGAGCCACGATGAACTGAAAAGCCAGTCTGTGAAATGCTTTCCTGGCATGTTCTAAGGAGCAGTGCTGGGCAGTAGTGGGTTTAGCTTCAAAAATAATCAGACTGATTTCAGGTTGACATGATGGGTGACATCAGTCTAGAGAATCATCTCCCATCAGATGAACCAGTCTGGGACAAAGAGCTCAAGTGGCAATAGGAGCAAACAGAGCACAACTCCCCTGGTTTACTGGGATTTTAAGGGCACATACAATGAAAGACAAAAGCCAAGGGCCTGATTCCAAAAACAGAGTCAGAGCAGCAGATTATGAACTGTAGGAGGAAGCTTAGATACTTCTGGGAACTGTCATGTCAAGTTTAATGTGCTACATAAACCACAGACTTTCACCCTTGTGAGGACTAAGGAATCCCAGCTGAGCTAAAAACCTTTTCCTTTTATCAGCTGCAAAAAAATATGTTTAAAAAGACCAAATTCCTGCCATGCTTAAGAGCAGAGGGTTGTCCCTGGATTCCAGTGCAACATTTAGGTGGCAGTACTTTCTGCTTTGAGCCCCTGGCACTTCTCTTACCTGATTTACTGAATCAGCATCCAGATCTCCAGGCTCATCCCCAATTGTCCCATCCATCCGTGGGGATTCATTCCCACCACTCTCTTCCTCCTCACTCTGCCACTCCTCTTCATCACTCTCCTGGTATAGCTTCCTGCTGGCTGACAGAGTTGTTGGCACTTTTGGAGGAGGCAGGGAAGCCAGTACAGCTGGAAGTGTGAAGGCTGCTAGGAACCTGGCTTTCAGTAGGAGGTAAGCAGGGTTATCACCCAGTTTCTGCTGCACCAGTTCTCCAATGGCATGCAAAGCAACCCCAGTACCCTCACCCTGGCTGGCACCAGAAGGCAGAAGACAAGCTGCCTGCTCCTCCAGAGCTGCCTTCTGCAGCAGCAGCTTTGAGAGGGTTTTTAAGTTGCAGAGGAAAGGTGGCAGGTAAGGCAGCCTGGTTTGGAGTGATGGGACCTGGACACCTTGTTTCCCAGTCAGCCACTCCCTCACCAGCCCCTCGTCCTCCATGGAAATCAGGCTGAAGTCCAGCAGGTTCTTCTCTGCACTGGAGGTGCTTGGCTGGGCAGGAGGGTCAGAGGGGGGTGCAGGGGCAGTTTTGGAGTCCATAGGTCTGTTTTTCAGTGGCTGTGCAGCAAAGCAATTGGAGTTCCCTGGGACACTGTTATGGGGAACTTGATCTCCTGGCTGGGGAACAATCCCTTTTGTGATGATGCTCGGACTGGGAGATGATCCATTTTCTGTACTGGAGTCCTGGCTCTTTCCCAAGCTAGTGAGGCTTGCTGCACACTGGGAATCAGCCCTGCCAGTGCCAGCAGGTGGCTGGGGCACCAGCACTGCGTGTGGGGTTGGTGCATCAGGTGGAAGAGCAGCCTGAGCTGCAGTGGAGTCAGAAGCCTTGGAGGAACCATCTGAACATGCAGGAGCTGCAGAAGTGCTGGATGTGGTGCATCCAGGACTGGCTGAGGTCACAGGCAGAACTGTGGAATGGTTGGCTGGCTTTCCTGAAGGGGCTGCTTCTGCTGCCTGGGCACTTGGTGCTCGTGTCTCTGCACTGCTGGGCTGAGGCACGTTTGCTCCAGCTGGTACAAGAGGCATTCCCAAGCTAGAAACACTGCCACTGGATGTCACAGTTGTCTGGCATGGACTGCCCACAGCAGCAGCTGGCAGGCCTTGGGGAATGCCCACCACAGTCTGTACAGCAGTGGGGAGCAAAGCCTGGGGTGCTACCACCCAGGTGAGAGGCAGGATGCTGCTGGGAAGCAAATGGGAACCAGTCTGGGGAGTGACAAGAGCAGGCAACAGACTGACAGGCTGCTGTTGGGGCCTGTTACTGTTCAGCTCACAGGTAACTGGTGTGGGAAGAGACAGTTTGTTGGTGCCAGACTCAACACCAAGAGGCACCACTGTAATCTGCTGTGGCACAAAAGCCTGTTTCTGCAGCACCACTGGAGCTGAGCTACCAGCCACGACCTGCCCATTGCACCCTCCTGGATCTGGGGCGTTCTCAGCCACAGCTGGAGTCACAGCTGCAGAACCCCCTCCTTGAAGGCTGCTTTCCACAGCTTGCTCTTGTACTTCCTTATTACTGGGTTGGAGTTGTGTCCCTTGGGAGGAAGCAGGGCTTTTCCCAGTTTCTGGCACCGAGGGGGAATGGTTTTCAAGCACAAGAGTGGCAGAAGTTGGACCCACAACAGACTGGAACGCTGGCAGTGGAGCTGGCACACTCTGTACTGGGCTGCTGGTCCCAACTGGCGCAGGCTGGTTCCCAGCTCGTGCAGGAGGAATGATTTGCTGTGGTGGCTGCTGGATTATCAGAGGCCCTGAAACCAGCAGCTGAGGGGCAATGAAGAGTGTCCTCTGCAGGGCTTTCTTGGCCCGGGATTCTCTCAGTCGCTTCTCTCTCAGCAACTCAGAGACTGTTTTGGGTTTCTGCCGAGGTGCCTGGGCTGGGGCTGCTCCCTGCCCAGCAGCAGCTGCAGCCTGCCTTGCTTTCAGGGCAACAGGTCTCCTGACAGCACCCCGGGGGATGCCCCGTTGGGAATTCCTCTGAGTCCCAGCTTGGGATGAGCTGCCTACGGGGGAAATCGAATCAAATGAGTAAAATTAAGCTTGAAGTGGTTTCTCAAAAGCCACTGCTCAGCTGTTAGAGCACCCAGCACCCCAAGAAGGGAGCAGCAAAACTAGTCTCCATTTAATCAAACCCTACCCTGACAAGCTCCAGAAGCAGCAAGCTATCCACTGGTTCAGGAATGAGGCAATTCCCCCAGAAACCACCACTGGGCTGGGAATGCAACTTAACACCTCACACCAGGGATTGTACTGGGCAGCAGCACACTTTGCACCAGCTGGCATCACTGGCTGGGGTTCTGGTGGGTGCCAGCACCTTGCTGGAAAGCTGTGTAACAGTGGCAGTTACACAGCTGGTCCTCCAACCCCCCAGTATTTTGTTTCCCCATCCTTACCAAAGAGTAACATAATTAGCCAATAACTGAAAAATCCAAGAGTTAAGAAAAGTGAGCATGACATTGGAGTTTTGTTCCACAAGTTCTCCTTCAGTTAAATTGGTCATTAATGGAATGGTGATGAATTAAGTGAAAGTTCTTGCAGATCATGAAAATAAATTAAGATGTTCTGGTAGGTACCTGAAGAAGTCTCCATATTTTGGGAAGCCTGCCAAAAAAAAAAAATCAAATTATACTTCTGAGATACCTAAAGATCATTAAAACAGCACAGAAATGAATCAAACCCACATCTGCCAACATCCTCTGCAAATGACCACACAAAGTTTGTGCTTCTGAACCAAACCAACCTGGTAAGACAACACACAAACAGCACCACTGGCCACACCACCCAAAACCAAAACACATCTCTACTTTTGTCAAGACTTCAGGAGGACAAAGCAGCAGAACATGCACAATACCTGCACAGGCCTTCTGGGGGCACCCTGAAGAGGCTCTGGCTGCCTGAGCCTCCTCTCATGAATAATCTTCATGCAGCCTTTGGTGTCAATCTGAAAGAGCTGCAAGATGAACTTCATTAGAATTTAACTGAGAACAAAAATTGTTCTGGTGGATCCAGTGACAATAGAAGATGGATGGGAGAGGCTTCACTTGCAAGATTCTGGGGGTATTTTTACACCTACAGAAAAGCACTGACTGGTAGACTTCTGGCTGCAGGAGTTATTAAAAGAAACTCCATATGCAAGCCAGGAGGTAGGATTAACCCAGTAATTAGGTGATTTAAGAAGCAAAGCTAGGCCATTTATTTCAAATAGAGAGAGAAAGATTAGCACTGTTTGAAAGTGGATAATGCCACTAAACCAGCAGTACATACCTGGATGAAAAGGGTGAAGAGGGGAGTGCTCACCAGGCTGACTGACTTAATCTTCTCTTGGATAGCATCAGCTGGAAAACAGCCCAACAAAACCCACCCATCAGCCAGGCCAGAAAGCAAGGAGGAAAAAGCAGGGCAAACCTAACCCTGGTGGGTCAGCATTACCTTTAGTCTGCTGAAAGGCCATCTTCCCAGTCTGCAGGGTGCATGGCAGCAGCACGTTGCCCACCCAAGGTGTCACTGCCATCAGCAGCTTTCTGTCCAGGTTGATCCTCTTCAGTCGCTCCCTCTCCTGGCGATAGGCTCTGGCTGGGAGGTTCTGCAGCCCCTGGAGTTTCTGTCCCACAGAGCCACCAACTCCAGAGATTTTTGGTAAACCAGTAGCAGTTCTCAGTATCCTGGAATGCTGTGTGTTAAGAAATACACAGGGGTTCAGTTAGGGAAGTTCTACCATGCTTAGTTCCCAGGACAAACCATTCACAGGGCAGTTATGAAAAATAAATTAAAATGAGCTTTTCCTCTTGGGACTGCAGTGCAAGGAGACACTTGATTCTATCAGAAAGCATTTCCCACTAAACAGCCTGGCAGTGCTCTGGTCACAAGAGCAAAGATGCACTTACAAGTTTCCTCTGGAAGCATGTGTTGTGTCTTAATGCTCTCCTCACATCCTCCAGGGTAACCCGCAGCACTTGCTTTCCACAACTGGAAGCCTTAAAACAAAAGCAGGAAAGATGAAGGGGAAAGTATCTCATAGAAAATAACACGTACTGCCTGTAATTTAAACATTCCATAGCTTGATAAGTAATGTCTTTCTGTAAAAATGTGCTAGGATGGTTTGTGCTGTTCCAACACCTGTGAAAATGCAGCTCAGAACCAGCTACAGACATGGGAGTGACTGAATCCTTTCAAACTCTGCACCCTAGAGAGATACCACAATTCACTGGGCAATTCTGCTTTGTTTAGGTCTAAAAATCAGGTTTTTTTCTGTGGCATACGTGCAGGAAGAGCAGGGCTGTCCTGTAGGTATTGCATGGGGAGGCAGTGCTGGAAATTTCTGGTTAAACCCACAGCTCTGTTTCCAAACAGCACCACCCACTGGCCTAACGAGAGAGGCTTGAAAGATTTTGCCATCCCCTCATCACGTTCTCTGCTGCAGCAACTGCACTTCCCAGCCACTTCTGATCCAAGCACCAGCCCCACCAAGAAGGGAGAACCCCGGGATTCACCTTGTGCATGACTTCTGCTGGATTCTTCACAATGACATCTGTCGAGTGAGGACGTGCAATGCCCCTCAGGAGGGTGTTCAGCTCTGAGGTGTTATCAGCAGCTCTGTCCTTGTCTCCATCACAGGGTGCACTTGGAACTTCACAGCTACTGCCCTTTGCATCAGTGCTCATGGGAGAGAAAAGGGCTGGAGCTTGGTACCTTCCTTTGATTGACTCCTGGGTGTTTGTCCGTGTTGGGACCCACAAATCAATGCTGGGAAGTGCAGACTCTTCCTTGGGTGCTGCCTCCTCCTCTGAACTGTCTGATAAATGCAGATCTATGTCTTCACTGCTGCACTCTGAAGAGCTGGAACTCTCTTCCACGTGCTGGCGTTTTGTTGGCCTAGATCTTTTCTTCTCAGTCAAAAAAAAGACCACAGACACGTTTGAGTCAGTGCTTGCCCCTGACCTGCAAATCTCACAAGCCAGTAAGTTTCACAGGGCAGTGTCCTGACCCAAGAGATGTGAGGGGAGGATTTGGTACAATACCTTGGACCCAATCATGAGTTTCCATTTGCTCAGACACTGGGAGCCAGTCCGATGGGGCAGTTCAGAAGCTATTTTACTCCAGTGACCTAAAAAGGATGCAGAGCAGAGCACATCTATTAATGCAACAAACCAAGCTACAAGTCTGTTCAGTGCAGAACATTACATTATTTCCTTGGGGAGTTACTGTATGAATGGATCTCAAGAGCCTTATACCCATTTGTGTTCTTCAATCAGACTCTGCACTACTATACCAAGCTAAAAAGTTAAACTACTGCAAAAGGAACCAAGAGGGGAGACCCCAGCAGCACTACACACACCCCTGCAGCAGGAAAGGCAGAGCTTAGAAGAAAGCTTAATGTGGTTGCTGAAAAGCTTCTGTGTGTTAAGGAAAGCTTTATTTAGAGAAAGTAAGAGAACTCTACATGGTCACAGCTCTGACACCTTGCAAACACAGCCAGAGAACTCTTTACTGCACAGGCCCTCAGTGTTCCCAGCAGCAGACTGTGCAATATAAGGTTGTAACCCTCAGGACAAAGCAGGGCCTGCTGGTCTAAGGTGCAGGGCTTCAAATAAGAGGAGAAAAAAAAAAAATAAATTATAAATTCCTTAATATGACTGACTTCTCCAAGATTAAGACACAGCAACACTTACCCAGGCCATGCTTTTGAACCAGTTCAATTAGCTGCTCCTCTTCCTCCAAGCTCCACTTGCCTTTCTTTACATCACAGTGCAATGCTTTTAAGTACCTTCAAAATGAAAACATTAAAGTAAGGAACATTCAATTCTGCTTGTGCAGCTCTGATCATCCCCACATACTCCAGGGCTGAACAAACCCAACCCTCCTTATCAGGTCTTCCCTTTGTGGAAAGGGTCCCATCCCTGCTCCCTTACTGCAGTGCAGCTACAACCTCTTTGTTCTCAAAAACATCAGGCTGTGTGATCAGGAGTTCCAAGCAGAGCTGTAAAGCAGGTCACTGCAATGAGGCCACACTGTGCTCTGAGCCTCCCCAAGTGCAGTCCCAGAACTGCTCAGCTCCTCCTTGGTGGTTCTGTCTCAGGAAGTCACCGACCAGGTGATTTTCAGAAGCAGACAGTGCCTGGATCACAACCTCCCCCCACTCCACACACTCTTAATGACCCCTTTGCTATATTTGAGCAACATCCTTCCCAACTTCTGCTAACCCAGAGGCAAGTGTGCAGAGGGAGCAGCACATCACAGACAACAGGCATGCTCTTCTCTCAGCCCCTAGACCTCTGTAGCCACAACACAGAGCTACGTGCAGACATCACCGACTGCATTTAAACCACAACCACCCATCTTTAAGGTGACCCTGCTTTAAGCAAAGCAGCCATCTCTCCAGAATCAGTTGCACTCCGGCTCAGTGCCCTCAGCCTGAGGGCAGAGGTGCCAGGCTGAGCACTGGTACCTGTCTCTGCACTGAGCGTCGCTCCTGCCGGGCACCTCTGTCCGGATTTTGTACCAGTCACACTCCCCATACTTCCTGACTGCAGCCAACAGCATCTGTGGGAACCACACAAAGCAAGGGCTGAAATTCTCATCAGCAGGAATCCCAACAGGCCCAGACAGAAGAGGTTGTGTTTCCTCTGTGTTATTGCTCTTTGAACAGAGTTCAGACACTTCAAAGCCCTCTGGGATGGTGACCTGCCCATCTCGATCCATTTTACACCCCCCTGTGCCAGTGTCACAGCCCAGATGCATCCAGTCATGCAGCATGTCAACAGTCACAGTGTAACCCTCCCTCTTTCAGCACCCTGCCATCAGAGAAGGGGCCTTACAGCATCTTCCTCAGGTGTCCAGGAGCCTTTCTTCAAACTGGGGTCCACGCTCTTTGTCCAGCGGTAGATCAGCTGAGCAGAATCTCTCCCTTCCATGTAATAAGCAACTGGAAACACAAGAGTGCATTTTAAGCTGCTGCAAACAGTATTTCTTCCTTTGCTTCCACTGCAACTGCCATGTTTTCCAACAGCACTTTGCCATAAGCAGCATTTAAAACCTCAGCTTCAACACTTCAATCCGTGGTACACGACAAGAAGTGAACGGGCAAGGCACACACGAGATGTTTACAGTGGCACTGCCAGGGGGAGACAGAATGGGACCCAACAATCCTCCTCCCAACAGAGCTGGGAAAGCTTTCAGCTCCAGCAAGTGTTTGGCAGGTCCAACACGAGTTTTTGGAAACCAGGTACATTTGTAGTTTCAG
>JAOEGS010011665.1:0-11411 GCA_025447755.1 Corythornis vintsioides | reverse complement strand
GGAAAGCTTTCAGCTCCAGCAAGTGTTTGGCAGGTCCAACACGAGTTTTTGGAAACCAGGTACATTTGTAGTTTCAGATAAGCCACTGCTGTGCCCTGTCTAGATCACAGGCTAGATGAGGTGAAAAGAAGACTGGGAATTAAAACAATCATAGGGGATAAAACCTCATTAACTCCTGGAATCAGAGAAGGCTTTACTAGGCAGGAACACCAACAGACACCAGCCTGGGAGAATGAAAAACCCCAACCTCTACAGGTGAGTGGAAAGATGTTTTCACTTCTAGGTCACTTACTTTTCTTGTATGGGATATGACTTCCTACCCTCATCTCCTGAACAAGCTCCAAAAGCATCCGATCTTCATTTCTGGTCCATTCCTTCCTTTTCAGATCCTTGTTATAGACTTGATACTTCTGCAGGCACTGGAAAGGTGTCCTGTTTGTCTTAATACAAGGAGAACAGAGCCACTCAGACAACTGGGTATTTACAAGGATAAAAAGCAAGGTGACAAGGCTAAAGCACCAAACTTTTTTGGCACTGTTCTCGAATGCTTCTCAGAGAAGCATTAATTAACAATTAATTAACCTCATTTTTTGGCACGAGGCAGAGTTGTCTCATTGAACTGACCTCTTAGCTCAGGAGACTTACCCCCAGCTCCTGGGCTATGGCCTGCCAGTCCAGATAACCATGTTTAGCAGCAATCTTCTTCAGCCTCTCTATCTCCTCCTCAGTCCACTCCTTTTTGTTGATGTTTGGATGCTCCCAGTTTTGCCAAAACTTCTTCAGCTCTTCTGATCTCCTCTGTCCATCAAACTAAAACAGCAAAACATCTGTGTTGTCTTGTGGCTGGGACTGAACACCCAGAGGAACACCAACACAAGGAAGATATTTTGCATTCCGGGTGTGTCCTATTGCTAAGTTTTTCCAGAATTAAATAATCAAATTTAACCAATAACACCAAATTTTCAGTGCTTCTGTGCTTGCACATGACAGGCAACTTGAAACACATGATGGGAACAGTGGATGGAAACTAGACCAGGTCAGGTACTTCAAGAGAAGGGACAGAGGTATCAGAGGTAACAAACCAGCTGATCTCCCAACTTACATGGATGTTGGAGATTTTATCCCAGTCATGCTCATCAAATCTGTTTCCCAACAAGTCACTCTCTGGGAGTTGGCTAAAGCAGAAGGTACAAAGAGAAAAAAAACCCCATTAAATGGTTAATTAAGCAGTACCTTTATCTTCCTGATCTTGCTTCATCTTATTCCTCCCCCTTACTAACTTCCACAAGAACTCCACTCTTACTCCCTAAAAGCACCAGGCTCTTGATCACACTTTGCCCCAAGCAGTTTTAATTTGTGGAAAAAAAGAATTCCCTACAAAATTATTTTGGTTTAGCAGGAGAAAAAGATAAATACAGTATCAAAATATATTGCTCTGGACATGTTAAGAAGCCAAAGCTCAAAACTACTAAAAATTTCAGCTCTCTGGTGCTTTGTTGCTGTACCAAGAAGCAGCATCTCTCTGCTGGGTATAGACACTACATTTGTGCATCAAGGACAAAACTATAACTGTTAGGATAAGAGCTGTGGAGATGAGAGCCCCACAGTGTTTAAACAGCACTTAGTTTCTTACAAGTCAACACAAAGAAAGATTCTCCAAACATCACGTTTAGAAGTGCTCAAGAAAGGTGGGAATTTTAAGAGGTCAGCTCCAAGTACAGCCTCTCATTTTCACCAAGAACATAAAAAGATTTCTCACTTAATTGCCTCTATTTCTTGCTCCACTTCTTTGATTTGCTTTTCCAGGATCTGTTTCTCCATTTCAGTCTTGACTTTCTCCAGTTTCTGATTCCAGTAACTCACCCTGTTCAAAGACATCATCACTTAAAATGACAGATGGGAACGAGGTCGTTGGCACTGGGAGATGTATGGCAAAGATTATTTCCCCATCAGGGTAATTCTTTTCCTTCTGAGTTTATTTCCACCCTACAAAACCTGTTGTTGTTGTTTCCCCCACACAGCACAGTCATTGTCCTATTTCTGCCCCTTCAATGCAAATCACTGACCCAGAAGAGGGCTCAGATTAATCATTTTTGGTATTTACAGAGGACTAATGGTTGCTGCAACAAACAGAAGCTATACCAGCTCCAGGCACAGCAATCTCTCACTAAACACACCCTTATGACTAGCTACACATCACAGCTTCAGCTTCCAGCCCTGGAGACCACTGTAAGTTACACTGCTGTGCCAGTGGGGGAAAAAAGAACCCAAACCAGATGGCCACAGAATGCCAGAAAACCTCCAAAACCAAACCTCTGCACCTGCCAGACTCCTGCAGAACAACCAGCAAGGGTTTAACACCCAACCTGAAAGCTGCAACCTCTGCTTATGGCCAGGGCACAGCAGCCCAAGACCCTTTGGAACCACGTGCACAGGGAGATGCCAACAACAGCTGACAGCTCTGCTGCCTCCAGCAGCATCACCCTCTGCCCTGGTGCCCAGGCAGGTTGGGTTCCATGGCTGTAAACCACAGGGCAGCTCTCCCAGGGCTAGTTTCACTCCCAGCACCTTGGCTGTGTTTTGTAACTGCCCCAAAAGGTTGGTAATATGAGAAATCACTGGAGGAAGGTGGAATCCCCACAGACATCCTCCCCTTCCTCCATCCAGAGCATTCCCAGCAGCTCAGCACTTACTTGAGGAGCTTTGGCTGCAGCAGGCGCTGCAGGCGGTCGCTCACCACCGACTTCTGCAGCAAGGTCTTCTCCCTGCTCTTCCCTGGGGAAAACAAGGCCACTGAGCAACCAGAGAGGGCAGAAGCACTGCCAAGAGAGAGATCTGCTGCTCTGGAGAGCATTTCCCCAGGTCTTCAACAGCAGTTCATCTCCAGCAGCTACACGTTTGCTGGGCAAAGCAGCTACCCTGCTTCCCTTCTCCACCGAATGCCAAGTCGTCCTCCTGCTCAGGTTTGGGTCTCAAACATCATCACCCAGGGGTTTGGAGACACCTGGAAGTGTCCCCTGAACCCCCTTCTCATCTGAGGGCTACCCCTGCACCAGCTCGTTTGGTTTTGGAGAGCTCTGGAAGTTGATGCATCAAACAAATGCAGATGAAAGAAGCAAATCACTGATCAGCCAGTGAAGCAATTAACAGAGCTGCCATCTACTTGTAAATCCTTTTTTTTTTGTGGAGTCGAGTGTGAAATATCAGAAGTGTTGGTATTTAACTGCCAAGAGCAGGAGGGAAACTGACAAAATGAATATATACATTGTTGTGTGTATATGTATATATTTATGTGTGTATATAACATAATATGTTATGTTATTTGCTCTTCTAGAGCCCTGAACAGCACAAAGTTACCTACATTTTGTTGACAGCAGTTGTTCAAAGGATTTTATGCCCTGAGCTGCCTTTTCCTTGGCATCCTCATTGGAAGGAGGGCCCTAAAGAAGATAAGACACAGCAGGAGTCAGACACTCAGAAAAACAGCCCCTTTCTCCTTAAAACCCTAGCAAGAATTGCTACTAAAAACAACTGGCAACACAAAGTTGTGCTGTCATTTCAAACTGCTGAGTTGCTTTTGTTAGCACAAGCTCAGAGGTCCATCAGAAGACATGAGAAAATGAATAATAAGCAGGTTTGCCCCCAGTTTGCACATTCCCAGCTCAGGGCCAGTCCTGCTCTCATTAGGTTGAGGAAGCTTTTTGAACAGGGGGGACACCAAATACAGAGGTTTGTACCCAGTTCAGATGCAAGATCAACTTGAGTGGAAATTGACAGAAAAATTACCAGTTGTTGCTTGAATATTCCATTAATGTTTGTATTGTATTCATGTATGTTCTGCCATCTTTGCTACAGTCTCCTGATTCTTAAGAACAGATGAAAAAAAGTAGTGACATTTGCCTCAAAAAAACCCAAAGACAAACAGATCTAAACAACAGCCCAGAACTGGGTCATGGAGATGACAAATAATCCAAGTGAAACCAAAACCAAGAGCACTGCAGTGCCCTGCAGCTGGAGCACAGCTCCTCAGAGCTCCCTTTCAGACAAAAGAGGGTCAGGAAGCAAGAAATGAGAGGGGAAAAAAAAAAGGTTTGAGTCTCAGGAGTGACACTCAGAGTTACACATGACATAGATTAACACAGTTACAGCTCACATCTATCACCAGGCAGAGCAAGAATTCACCTCCCTGCATTCACTTACAATTCCTGTTGTTTTATCCTTGAAGTAGGGCTTCATGAAGTGACCCAGAAAGGTATTTGCTGGGAGATTTCTGCCATCTCCTGTCTTCACGATTTTTGGACCACCAACCTCACCCATGATTTCCTTCTGCAACAGGAGAATTCAACAGCATCAGTGTCTCTTGCAAACTCCATTTCAGAGAGCAGTGGCTGGGCCATCACAAACACCCCAGGCAGGGCTCCAATTAGCAAGCAGTGTTAAGATGGGATTTGGAGTTTCCTGAGTTCATACAGCAAACTGCAGATGATTCCAACTTGCTACAGCAAGCTAAAATATATATATATATATATATGGGTATAAAGGAGCAGCCCAGAAGAGCATTTGGGTGACCAGAGCATGGAAGCATCAAATAAATCATTCCAAGGGACACTCAAGTGACTCTGGTTTGAACCTCCAGGAAGAAAATTAACCCCCTCCCTGGCCAGACAGGCTGAGCACTGCAGCAGCATATGGATGAGGGATCACAGCTGCTCCCAGGGATGGATTAGGAATGTCCTGGAAAGTTTTATTGGGCTCAGTGGGTAAGGGAAGGTGGCAAATGGCAACCCAGAAAAGCAGAGGAATCAACATTCCACTCCTGTTTCACTCACCTGCTCTTCTCTGTTTTGGGCAATGAGAAGCTTGACTTCCTCAATCTTCTCCTGGATGACCTCCTGGTACACATGGTTCATCTGCAGGCAGGTTTCTGGATCCTGGGGCAGGCTACTTTCAGTGTCATCATCACTGCTTTCATCTTCTCTTTCCAGCTCCTTGAAGCAAATGAAACATTTGAGAAGGGAGGAAAAAAAACCCCAGAAAATTCAGTAACTCTGAAAAAAACCTCAGAAAATTCAGTAATTCTTCCAGCCAACAGCTTCTCTCCCTGGCAGCTGCTCCCAGTCTTCCCAGAAGTGGGGTTACCTCACCAGCTCAGCCTAGCTGAACCACTCTGACCCCAAACCTCACCAACATCTGGTGCTGGGCCAGCAACTGCAGACCAGTAACCACACTGCAGACCAGTTATACCTGGAGCCTTTACACTGGGCAATAAGAAATATCATTCCCCTGTGTTCAAACCCTGAATCATTCAGGTATTAAGGGTTTCTGAGCCACCAGCTGGGGGTTCCTCTCCCCTGCCCTCCCATTTCCAAGCCCATTCCCAGTGACAGAGCAGCAGGCACTGCAGCAGGGAGGCCTCTGGTCCCCAGCACTGGTTTTCATGTGAAGAAATCTCTGTGACATGGGAGTCACAAAGCCCTGGGGGAAATAACCTCCAAGGCTACTGGGAATCCTTCTTGGGCTACAGAGCCAAACCAGGTGCCAGATTTCCCTAGAATAGAGTGAAATTCCCCTTTCTCCTGCTCCTTTCAGGGGGCAGATGGCAAGACATGCTTACAGAGCAAGTGGTTACCATTTCAGCCTGGGAGTCTGAGTCCTCATCTTCACCATCATCTGCCAGACAACAAAGCACAGAAATATTGACTGGAGGGAGACTTTCAAAAGATTAAAACTACAGACTTTAATAAATCACACAGAACACAGTACCTCTGACATTACCATGATAAGATGCTTTGGATACTGTCAGTGTTAACAAGTAAAAATTGTATTTAATTATGCTCAAGATATGCACATTTTTGTTTTAGAGTAGAAAAGAACAAGAGCAGCTCCTAACAACCAGTCTTGGTCCAACACATGGGGGCAAATTACAGGCTCTGGAATGTGCAGCTGAGTGAACATTTCATCCCACAGAACCTGGAGCAGCCTGGAACAGCCCTCCCGAGCTCTGCAGCAACATCACATCCAACCCAGCAGGGGGTGGGGAGGGTGCAGCAGCCCCCCTAGGTGCCGATAGCCCCCGGGTACCACCCCCTCTGCTTTGAGAGATCAACTTCGGGAGTCCCAGGCCGGACGTTGGGCGGGAAACAGCGGCGAGGCGGCTCCTGCCACCACCGGGGGGTGCCCCAAGCAGCCCGGGACCGCCTGCCCGGACTGGAGCGGCGTCAGGAGCTCGCCGGGGGCTCCTCGACAGCACACGCAGAGCAGCGGTGCGAGAGGCTCGTCCTGCAGGGCCCGAGGAGAGGCCTCCCGCTACCAGCACCGGCCTCAGCGGGGCCGTGAGGCGGGAACCCCGGGGCTGGGGGGAGGCCGGAGAGAGGCGAACCCGCGTCCCGCCGTACCAGAGCTGAGGCTGGAATCAGACACGGTCACTTCGCTGCTGGCCCCACCGGGTTCTAAGCTCCGTTCCAACTCTTCGATCTCCCGCCGGATCTTCTCCCGCTTCGCGTTGAGGTCGAGGGCCGCAGGGGAGGCCGCGGGCGGGCCCGGCCAGGCGGACATGGCGGCACCGCGGGCTCCCGGGCCTGGCTCCCGCCGCTGGCCCCGCCCCCTCCTCCCGCTCCAACCAATCACCGCCGGGCTCCACGGTCAGCTGAGCCCCTCCCGCACCACGTGACTCCGCCCAGCCAATCGGGAGCGCCGCCGGTGCCGCGAAGGGGCGTGGCCAGCGCACGTGGCCGGCCCAAGGGCGCTCCCGGGTCCCCCAGTCCCCCTGCCCGCGACCGACTCCGCCTGAGGAGCCGCCGCCGCCGCCGCCTTTAATGGCTCCGCCAAAGCCGTCACACAGCGGCCGGGAGGAGGAGGAGAGGCCGCGGGGCCGGCCCGGCAGGGTGGGGGACGTACTGGTGTCGATTGGAGAAGGTGGTTCCGGAGGGGCGGGGTGAACGGTTCGCCGGAGTACCGGGAAGCGGCGTTGACAGTCCCGGTTTCTGCAGCAAAGCAAAGTTCTCCGTCTCGTTTCGGTCACTGTCCAAACTCCGACGTCTCAGAAATCCTGTCGATCGATTTGAGGAGCTCGGCAACCAGCTGCAGAGATTCTGCTCCCGAGACCAGCTGCCTGCAACGGGGAGAGCCAGCGTTGGACTGGGTTAGACTGGGAAGGGGGAAGCCTGGCAGTTTTGGGGGGCATTTACCCACACAGGGTGATTTTCAAGAAGCAGTTTATCTCAACACTTTGCTTTGTGAAGTGTTAAGAGTCTTGGAGAAGTGAAGGATGAGAGACTTACAGAGTCTGAGTGAAACACTGACTGGGATATTTAATCATTACCTAAACTTGGGAGGGAAAACACCCAGCAGGGCAGTAGGGACAGGGACTGGCTGAGCTGGCACAAAAAAAATAACAGAACCTGAGTTCAATCCTATAAAAAAACCCCACTGGTAGCTTTTAGTTGTGACCTCAGTGCTTAGAGAAGCAGCTGGGCCAGGGTCAGAAGTCAGAACTCACCTGAGGGAGGAGCGAGAGGTGCTGATCACCCTGAGGAGCTGCTCCAGGGCCAGCTCTGTGTTCTGCTTCATCACAGCCAGGCTCTCTGACTGGCCCCTCAAGGCTTCATTCTCTGCCTTGTAATTGTTCAGCTGGGCCTAGGGAGGGGAGCAAAGGTTTTGTGTGAAGGAAACCACCCAGCTCCTGCAGGCACTCTGATTAAACAGTGCATCCAATAATGCTTTTCAGCACCCCGTTTCCAGCCTGGAATGTTCAGGGGGTGTTGAGAACATCACCTGGAGGAGCAGGTTCTCCTGCCTCAGCTTTGCAGCACTGCTCTCTGCCTTGGCTGCCCGTTTCTGGAAGGGAACACACACCAGTTGCACAGGCTGCACATACACCAGTTGCACACAGGCCAAGTGTTTGGTGTTGATGGGTTGGGTGGTTTCATGCTCTGGAAGTGGGGAGAGTGATCCCAGCCCCTCCCATCAGCTGCCTCTTTCCCCTTTTCCCCCTTTCTGCTGTTTTCAAGAGCCATCCATCACTTTGGGATGTTTGTTTGTGGCCAAGAGAGAAGATTCTGGGTATAAGGGAGCTGGAAAAGCAGCTCTGAGCTCACCCAGGCTGAAAAAAGCAACTGAAGTTGTTGATGGCTCCAAAAACCATGTTAACAGGGATCTCCCTTATTCTGCCCAGCAAAAGGGACTCTGGACTGGGATGCACTCAAGGGAGAAGTTTGAACCCATGTTTAGAGCTGTTCAGTGCTCACAGGGGTGAAGGAATCTCTTTGGATTCCCTCCCTCCTGGGACAGGGAGGAGGAGGAACCAAACTGCCAAGACTCACAGTCATCAGCTGGAGGTTTTGTTCCACATGCTGCACCATGGCCTCCAAATCTTGGGTTTCTTTTTCTTCTTTGATTTTGTTTTCCTCAAGCTTTCTCTCAAGCTTCCTCATCCTCAAAAAAACAAGGGACAATGCACAGTAAGAACTCATAACATTAAATACCTGAAAAACAAAATGCTAGAGATCAAGAAGCTCATTCCACAGAACTAGTTCTAGGCTGTGGCTCAGGGAATTTCTTTGTTCATCATCAATCAGCAGGAACAATACAGCTGGGTGCAGAAAGGCCCCACAGAAAACTCACAGCACATGCCAGAATCAACCTGAATAAGGGGAATTCTGACCCCATGCAAGTCCTGGTAGCCTCAGTGTGAGCACACAGGGTTCAGATGAGACCTTAAACTGCCACCCTAGACCACTGAACCTCAGGAAATTCCAATCTCTTAATAGCAGGTTGCTCACCAGCAAAAACAAAAATGCTTTTTTTGCTTCTAAGGAGAGAGATTCATTATTTTATTAATCTGTATGGAATTCACCCTGCCAAGCCCTACCCTCATTTTCACCCAAGCTGCACAAAGCACAAGCCACACCAACTCACTCCTCAGACATCACCTTGTTACTTACTTTCCAAACTGGTTTTTTTTCAGTAAGAAAACCAGGTTTGTAAAAGCTTTAAAAACAAATAGCACAGATTTCAACTACATTGCTCTTCTTTAAAGCTATTGACTGCTTGCAGGGAGCACCTCTTCTAAGACAAGTCCTTGTTTTTGTGGTTATTTTCCCCCCGTACTGGGGCTTACGCACTTGGCTGCTTGAGTGTCAGAGACCCCCTGGAGCTGATGGATCTTGCTCCTCAAACTGGCATTCTCTTCTTGGAGCTAAAAAAAAGGAAAATTCCCATTAGAACTGAGGGTTTCACAATGCCACGACCCAGTACTGGGAGAAACACCGAGCTCCGACTCTTAGGCTGGCTCTATTACCTTCGATTTACGTTCACACCTCGTTTTCCCCCTCTCAAAGCCACTTCACTAACCCCGCGGGGTATGGAAACGTGGCACCAAACAACGAGCGCTAGCGACCGATGAGTTCATCCCAAATGAACACGGTCGAGGGGACCAGTGTGAGAAACACCCGGGGCTGTTCCACAAGCATCCGCACGGACGATCACCAGCTCAGCCCGGGGCTGCGGAGCAGCTTTTCAGCCCTGCCCGGCATCCAAGGAGCTGCCAGCAGGGTTCGCTGCGGGGACAGCCCGACCTGCCCGCCCCGAGGGTCTCACCTCCTCGTAGCTCGGTTGCCGCAGGGGCTCAAAGCCCGACCCGAGGGGAGCTCCGGGGGAGGCCGCGCTCCGCTCCCCGCTGCCCAGCGGCCCCCGGCAGAGGAAGGAGCCGGCGGAGGGCGAGGGGGACCCCGCGTTGGCGAGATGGGCCCGCTCCACGGCCAGGGGCTGGTAGCTCTCGCTCCATTCCTCCTCCTCATCATCATCATCACCCTCCGCCTCTCCGTGCGGAGCCAGGTCCGGGAAGAAGAAAGGGATGGGGTCGAGTCCAGGACGGGGGCCGGGCTCCGCCGCCTGCGGAGGGGAGAACAGCGAGGCTGAGATGGGCGCCTCGGGACCCCCATTCGAGCCGAGCCTCCGCTCGGGCCCTCCCTGCCGGTCACCGCCCGGCCCCTCGCCGCCGCGGGCCTTGTTACGGACGAACTCTCGGAAGGAGAAAGGGTTGGGCTCGGCCGGACCCGCCGCCGGCAGCGCTCCCTCCGCCGCCGCCATCACCGGCACCGAGGCGGGAACCTCCCTTCAGCGCGGACCTATCAGCGAGCGGCCGCTGAAGCCTCCAACCAATCACAGCTTCCCCCGCCCGCCCCGGCCCCGCCCCCTTTTCCCGCCGTCACGGCGGCGGCGCGGGGCGGGATAGACGCTGCACCACGTGACTCCCCGGGAGGCTCGCGGGGGACGGCAAGATGGCGGCCGCCATGGCCTGGCTGCGGTGCGGAGCCTGGGACCCGGCCCGGCGGTGAGGGGCGCGGCGGGAGGGAGCGGGGAGGATTCAACGCCCGGTACCGGCGTCGGGAGGGGAATTCCCGCTTCTCCCGGTCTCGCTGACGGCGGTTCCCGGTGTCCCGCAGGTGCGGGCTGGCTGCCGGCCGGAGCTACAGCGGCGGCGGTTCCTACCCCAACGTGTCTCTGACGTGCCCGCTGCCCGGCGTGCCCAAGGCGGTGTTCGCGGCGGCCGAGGGCCGGGAGCGGTTCGAGACGCGGGTGACGCTGCTGGAGAACGGGCTGCGCGTCGCCTCGCAGAACAAGTTTGGGCAGTTCTGCACCGTGGGCCGTGAGTACCGGCCAGGCAGCGGGACACGCTCACCGGGGCTGCTTCACCACCCCCCGGGAGCCCGCGGTGGGTACGGGGAGTGGGGGATGTCGGTAAAATCCCCGCTGATTTCTCTTCTCCACGGTAGTTCTGGTCAATTCGGGCTCGAGGCACGAAGCGAAATATCCCAGCGGCATCTCCCACTTCTTGGAAAAATTGGCCTTTTCCGTGAGTACCGGGCCCGGCCCAGCCCTGGAGCTGCTGAAATAGCCCCCGATAATCTCCTTGCTAATCGCCCTGTGGGCTCTGTCTGAGCTGCCCTTCGTGGCCCCCCTGCCGGTGTCTGCTGTGCCGGCTCACCCAGCACCGGGGCTGCTTTCCAACATCCCCCTGCAGTGGGATGGGGGGGACACGACTGGGACAGAGTTCCCAAAGGGGTATTCCAGACTGGGTGATGGCTGGAAAAGGGGGGGGCAGCTGCTGGTCCCCAAACTACCCAGGTTGGGGCCGGAGAGCACCTGCTGAGGGCACCTAGAGAATCAGTGTTTGCTCTGCCCCCAGCTCTGCTTTGCATTCAGCTGCCTCCATCTCAACCCAGGGCTGTCATTTCCTCCCCAGGAGGAAGGGAGGGGAGGGACAGAGCAGCTTGGGGGGCACCTGGTGCCCAGTTGAGGGTCAGAGCATCACAGTAGGTCACAGGATGGCAGGGGCTGGAAGGGACCCTGGAGATCTTTGAGTCTAACCCCCTTGCCAGAGCAGGATAATATAATGTAATATAATGTAA
>JAOEGS010011663.1:17714-41875 GCA_025447755.1 Corythornis vintsioides | reverse complement strand
CCCTGCCCAGCTCTCCAGTCTGTCCAGGTCTCTCTGGATGGCAGCACAGCCTGCTGCTGTGTCAGCCGCTCCTCCCAATTTGGTGTCATCAGCAAACTTGCTGAGGGTGCAATCTATACCTTCGTCCAGGTCATTAATGAATAAACTGAATAATACTGCACCCAGCACTGACCCTTGGGGGACTCCACTAGTCACAGGCCTCCAACTAGACTCTGCTCCACTGACTACAACTCTCTGAGATCTATCCTTTAGCCACTTCCCAGTCCACCTCACTGCACCATGACTCAATCCATACTTCTTAAGCTTGGCTTGAAGTGTGGACTGTCTCCCATGGGAGAAAGTATAAAAAGCCTTGCTGAAGTCAAGGAATATCACATCCACTGCCCTTCCCTCATCTAACCATCTACTTACATAATCATAAAAGGCTATGAGATTAGACAAGCATGACTTCCCCTTACAGAATCCATGTTGACTACTTGTGATAAGCCTCCTTGCCTCCAGATGCTTAGAGATGGCATCGAGGACAAGCTGTTCCATTACCTTTACAGGGATGGAGGTGAGGCTGACGGGCCTGTAGTTACCCGGGTCTTCCATTTTGCCCTTTTTGAAGACTGGGATGACATTGGCCTTTCTCCAGTCCTCAGGCAACTCTCCTGTTCTCCAGGACCTTTCAAAAATTATGGAGAGTGGCCTAGCAATAACCTCTGCCGCCTCCCTCAGCACTCAGGGGTGTATCCCATCAAGGCCCATAGACTTGTGGATGTCCAGTTTTTTCAACTGATCTCTAACCCAAGGCTCTTCAACTGAGGAAAGCACTTCCTCCCTCCAGACTTCATCTGTGGTCTTGGAGACCTGAGACTCCTGGTAGCTGGCCTGAGAAGTAGAGACCGAGGCAAAGGTGGCATTCAGTAACTCAGCCTTCTCTCTGTCGTCAGTCACCAGGGCACCCACTTCATCCAGTAGCAGACCCACATTACCTCTAGGCTTTTTTTTGACTCCAACATACTTGTAGAAGCTTTTCTGGATGTCCTTGAACTCCCTTGCCAGCTTGATTTCAAGGAAGGTTTAGCTTCCCTTGTTGCATCCCTGCATCCTTTGACAACCTCCCTGTATTCTTCCCAAGTGGCCTGTCCATCCTTCCATCTTTTATATATTTCCCTCTTCAGTTTTACCAGTAGTTCCCTGCTCAACCATGCAGGTCTCCTAACTCTCTTACTAGATTTCCTGCTGTTTGGGATACACTGATGCTGAGCCTGGAGGAAATGGTGTTTGAATATTAGCCAGCTTGCTTGGGCCCCCTTGCCTTCCAGGGCATTGTCCCATGGGACTTTTCCAAGCAGTTCCCTGAGAAGGCCAAGGTTGGCCTTTCTGAAGTCCAGGGTAGCAATCCTGTGCCTGCTGCCTGTAATTCTAAACTCCACCATCTTGTGGTCACTACAGCCAATTATCTGAAAGCAGGTTGCAGTAAGGTGGGAGACAGAATCTGTTCCCAGGTAACAAGTGATAAAACAAGAGGAAATAGGATCAAGTTGTACCATGGTTGGTTTAAGTTGGACACTAAGTAAAACATCACAGGAAGGATTGTTAAACCCTGCAAATGGGCTTCCAGGGAGGTGGTGGAGGTACCATTCCTGACAGTATTTAAAAGACCTATAGATGAAGGGATTAGAGACATAGCTTAGTGGTGGGATTGGCACTGTTAGGTTAATGGTTGGACTCAATGACCTTGAAAGTTTTGTTCAACTGTAAAAATTATATGATTCTATGATTTATTTTTTAGTTTGAAAAAATGTAGTGGGAAAGCAGATACTTTTCTGTACAGTGAAAAATTTTCTTATATTTTTCTTCAATGCTGCATGAAAGTGGAATGAGTCTTTTCCTCAGGATTCTTTTAAAAGATTCTATCACATAATTTCTGGCAAACAAAATGCACTTCCAATACTTTTTAAGAAATATTAAGAATAGAATGCATTTTGTTCTTATGTACTTTCTTGATCTAACTTTTCAGCAATGATTATGTTCTTGCATAAATAAGATGATCAGGAGGGGCTGAATACAAAAGAAAATATTACATACTACTACAAACACAATTAGAATATATTAGATATACAATTTATTAATAATATTATACTAATATATATAAAAAAAGGATGCAGAAATTAGAAAGGTTGCACAAATAACTTCAGTTTCCCTAGAAATTTTTGGGTAAGTAGTTCTTGCAAAGAAAATCTACAAGATTAGAATTAGTTTAAAAAATATCTTTACCACAGAAATCCCTCATTTCTCCAATAAGGAAGGTATTGTGCAAGGGCAAAATATGCCATGCATATAAAACTAAAAAGAATGCTGAAATTATTGTAACTACATAAACATGCTCATAGAAAGTTCAAGATTTAGGTCAGTGAACTACCATTTCACAGATGAGGAGATACACTGCTGAAAGAAAGAATTAAAATTACAGTGATTTAAAAAAAAAATAATTATCAGAAATGTTCCTTTTTTATCATAAAAAAACCCAAAGACCTAAGAAAATAGCATCAAAGATAGTAACCTCTTTTCTACAGAATTACTTTAAGGAATATTCTAAGTTCAAAATTTGACATGAAACATAAACAGTAAAAACAATGATGCAGTTACATACATGCGTCTTGACTAACAGCCAGTAAAAATAAAGCCAAGGGTTAAATTTCTGTTGCATTTTGTTTGGCCAAGATTCAGCTGAACTGTACAGAAGATTTATTTTTATTCTCTGTTTTTTTCATTCAAGAGGAAAGACATGGTGGAGCACTTACCATACTAATGGAGTGACACCCCATTTTAAATAAGTTGCTTTCTCAACTTTGGTAAATGAAGGACAAAAAATTGATTTGAAAGCCCTAGCAGAAGTGTCTCCCCTGCCCCTTGCTGCTACTAAAGGTACTTGAACTCATGCCATCTCACAAACAACTGTCAGATGTTTCAAGCCTACATAGCTCCTCAGGGCATTCAGTACATTTCTACGAATCAAGGACATTGGTTATGTGCTTTGGATCAGAGGGCTGATAATATGCATACTGAATGCATCTCAGACATAAAGGATCTCATTTATGTTCTCAGGGTATACTGCTTCAAGCACAAAGCAAAGCACCTTCTCTGGGATTCAAGCTGTGTTTACTCCCCTAAGTACAGTCTGTTGTTACAATGTCTGTTCACTGTATCTGAGTACACAGTTCTTACCAAAATGAAATTTGTGATCAATACCCACTACCCTGTGTTTAGATTACTATACATCATTTTCAGGCTTCTGTTCAGACCTCATCCAAAGGCTAAAACTTCAAATACCATGAGCAGTGATGACGAGATAAGCATTTCCCATTCATAATTACTGATTTTACTGAATCTGACAATTAGCAATTAACTAGTGAAAAACACTCAAAGAATTATTTTCAAGCTTTAAGTATCTCAAATAAATCACTAAAAGCAGCCATGAAAAAGGTAAACCATTTTAACAGATTTTATTCTCCCTGTACAGTACATGACTACATATTTTGAACACAAATTCCTCTCAGCTGTCTATAAGCTCAAGAAAAAAAAAAAAGACATTTCAATGGCTACTATCACTTTAACTCTACATTAGTGCTGTAGATTTTCTTCAAGTACTTATTTAAATTAGAGTTGAAGCCTATTTCAAATCAAGCCTTTCTGAAATCCTTATTAATAAGTCACTACTATTTTAAAATATTCATCATCAAAATTAGGTCAGATGATTAAGGGATTATTCCTACAAAGCCTGAAATTTAGAGTGTCTGAAGATTCACACTTCCAGTGACTTAAGTGGAAGAGGTCCTTCCTCAAAAGCCATGTGATTTCATGGATTAATTTTTGGCCTGGGAGCCAGAAGATTCTAAGCTATGTTTTCTCATATTGCCTTATTTACATTAACAAGTTTTGGTACTTCACCTTAGTACTATTTAGTTAGAAATTAAGTGTATATTATTATTCTGCTTTATTAATTGGGACACTGATAACTTTGTGATATAAAATGGTACCCTCAAGGCATGAGAAACAACATACAAAATTCTCCTCTGCCACTCTGTATTCCTTTCAACTGTGCATTTATGTGGCTGGAGGGAAAGGTGTGAGTAAAAGGATGGGGACTTATTCTGAATGTCCTACAAAAATATAATAATAATAGTACAAAATAAACATCTATTTACTACAAAATAATGAGTGGAATACCAACAAAAGAAAGCTCTGATCTGACCAATGATTTTCATTAATAGATGGACTATATTTTATAAATAGCATGTGCTCTACAAAGAATCGATGAGACACACAATATTTTTAAAATATGGGTATTAAAAAAAAAGTATTTACTTTTAAAACTTTAACATACAAAAATTTTCATTAAAAATAAGAATGGGGCATATTTCTCCCCAACCACCTCACATTTTTCTAATCTATTCTTGGAGACAAAAGGATTACCAATATTTTTTTGCTGCTTATACTAACAAGATAATGAATTCTGCAATAATATTCCACTGCCCTTCCTAGTAGCCAGCTCCTTCTTCTCCAGAAGGTCATTACAGCATTACAGGATGTCCCCACCTCCCTTAGGGTTTACATACCCAACTCCTCTTCAACATAAAAGTGAATTATACCATGACTAAAAAATACACTATAGTAACAGTACTTTACTAAATCTGAAAGTGCAACCTATTTCGTACATTCACAGGTTCCTATAAAGATAAAAGTGCTGTGCAAGATGTACAATTTACAACATGTGCTAACATACCTAAGCACATATGCACACAGAGAGCAATAAATTGCGTGGAAATCCAGACACATACCTAGAATATTGCATTTATAAATACAGATTGATGCACTTTACAATATATATTTAAACAATAATTTCTGAAGAATGATCTAACCAAGTAGGAAGGTTTAACGGTGCCATGTAACTACACATGTAAGTGTGCCCTTGCTGCTGACCTTGCAATGCACTTAGTATCTTGTACTTCACTAATGCTGCTTCTACCACTACAAGCAATTTATTCTACCTCATGTTCATCAAGTGCTCATAAATCAGTATTAGGCCACTTTTTTACTGAGTTGCTGATTTTTAGCCAGCAGACAGCAGCAGTATTTGGATTCCAAGGCTAATATTGGCACATATATTGATTTTAATTAGTCTAATTAGTTCATTACACTTAAAATCAAACAGACCATTTATTACATTCCCAACTAATGACATATGATCAAGGATTTAATATGATAATGAGAAAGATCAATTATCACTCATAAAGGAAGTCATTAACAAGTGTAAACATGCCAAACTGAATACCATAGAAATTATGAAGTCATAGCTAGGTCATTTGCATAAGCATACTAATTTTATTTCATTATATTCCTTCCATTTCATAATCCTAATACCTTTTATAAAGCTCCTTTTTTTTTCATGAGACTTGATTCATAGATGTAAACTGAATTCTTATTGTCTGTAATGCAACTGTTCACTATATAGTCCTTAACCTACATGCTATTAAATCAAGGTTCAAGCAACCCAGACAATGACTGTGGAACTCATTCAGAAAATATTACAGAATATTACAAGAAGTAAATTAGGTTTCCAAGTGTACCAAAGTGGATCTAGGAGTATTTCTCTACTGGGGAATTACTTTCTTTGGGGTCTGGGATATTTCATATGCAAAACTGAGCTAGGGGTACAAGTCAAGTCAGCCAGAGTTGTTTAGTAGTGTAAAGAGTAGGAAGTAATAACCACCAGAGCAGTTTCACTTTACTACAGAAACTGAAGATTTAAAAGTTTTAAAATAAAATTTTTAACTTGAGTTTTAAGTAGCTAAATACTATCCTTAAAGTATCTCAATACTCTACTATCATATAAAGTCTCTTAACTCTTAATTGTTTGAATTTTTCCAAGGTCCCAATCACCTTCATCATCCATTTTGTACCTTACAATTCATAGATTCATAGATTCATAGGTAAGAAACTGGGAAAAGTCTCAATTTTCATGAAGCTTTTTGAAGATTTCTACAGGTAGAAGCTATAACTAACATCCACAGCCCAGTCAGCAGATGCTGAAATTTGATGGTACACGAAAAACTGAATTTACTACTTCATTCAAGAAGCAAAAGCATTTCAGTATTAAACTGCATTTTTATTTCATAAAAATATCTTGCTGATACTGAAGTCTGATTGTTCTAGAAGCAGCACATACATTTAGCAGCATCTAATCTGTTATCAGTGATAAGTGAGTTCTGCAGATACTGTGTTCACTAGTAACTGAAAGCTGTATCTTCAGATTCTTTGATTTTCTTACAAGGATTCCATTTTCATATAATTTAATCACCAAATTGAAATATGCAATGGTTTTAATCATCACTTCATCACATCACCAGTTGACTGGAGATTGGCAAATGTCACACCATTATACAAGAAGGGTAAGAGGGAGGATCCAGGGAACTACAGACCTGTCAGTCTGACCTCAGTGCCAAGTAAACTGATGGAGCAGATCAGCATGAGTGTTATTATAGGACATATACAGGAGAGCCAGATAATGAGGCCTAGTCAACATGGATTTATGAAGGGCAGGTCTTGTTTGACAAACCTGATCTCCTTCTATGATAAAATGACCCATCTAGTAGATGAGAGAAGAGCTGTGGAGGTTGTCTACCTTGATTTTTAGCAAGGCCTTTGATACTGTTTCCCATAATATTCTCCTGCAGAATCTGGCTGCCTATGGCTTGGATGGATGTGCGCTTTGCTGGATCCAAAACTGGCTGGATGGCCGGGCCCAGCGAGTGGTGGTGGATGGAGTTGGATCCAGTTGGCGGCCGGTCACTAGTGGTGTTCCCCAGGGCTCAGTGTTGGGACCAGTACACTTTAACATCTTTATCAATGATCTTGAGTACTATGTCCAGTTTTGGGTCTCTCACTACAAGAAGGATGTTGAGGTACTGGAACGAGTTCAGAGAAGGGCAACGAAGCTGGTGAAGGGACTGGAGAGTTTCTCCTATGAGGAAAGGCTGAGGGAGCTGGGATTGTTTAGTCTGGAGGAGGCTGAGGGGGGACCTTATTGCTGAATAATCTGAAGTAGTTGTAGGGAGGTGGGGGTCGACCTCTTCACCTTAGTTAAAGATGACAGGACGAGGGGCAATGGCTTCAAGTTGCACCAAGGGAAATGCAGGTTAGATATCAGGAAGAATTTCTTTACAGAAAGGGTGGTTAGGCATTGGAATGGGCTGCCCAGGGAGGTGGTGGAGTCCCCATCCCTGGAGATGTTTAAAAACCATATAGATGTGGTACTGGGAGACATGGTTTAGGGACCCTGGCAGTGTAGGGTTAATGGCTGGACTTGATGATCTTAAAGGTCTCTTCCAGCCAAATGATTCTATGATTCATACATAAATGTTAGAGCTTTTCTTTTTAAGGATTCTAGTAAAATTACCAGTCTAAAACATTTAACAGAGCATGGAGAAAGTGGGAAAAAATATGAGCAGTTTAGATTGACAAATCCTCTAACCAAAATGCATTTCCTTTTGGTAAACTATGCAAAAGCAGTATTCTACATAAAATAATACTAAGAAATCATGGCAACCACCTAAATGAGTGGAGTATTAAGAACAGCATAGTTCTGCTAACACAAAAAATAAAGGTACATGGCAGAATAGCACTCTGGATTTGCCTCACACTGTAGGTTGGGAGGGACATTTTTAGCTCATCTGGTTCAGCTCTATGCTTAAATGGTGGCTAACCTCAAAGTTAGATGAGATTACTGTATTTGTCAGGTATTCTACTACAAAGTAGAAATCTTACTCTCAAACTGCAACATGACAAATCCAAGCATAAACACCAGGAAAAAAAAAGGAGTTATGAGGGTTTCTTTTTCTCTTTTTTCTTTTCTTTTCGCTAAGACTTCTCACAACAAATAACTAAACAAAAAAGCCTGAACCAGAAAAAGATACTGAATAGCACCCAAAGCCTTTTTTGCACTTGACAGAGATTGGAGGAGGGAATTGCATGTGGATGTTTCTAAGACCTACCTACCACTGATCTGTACCACTCTTACGTCTTTTATTGATGCTGATGAAACTCCACTGCAAAGCTGGCGTGTTCTTTGCTTTAACTGTTTTATGGTCCCCAGACAGTTAGGACTGTAAATCAGAAGTGCCCAGAAGCTTGGAGTGCAAGGGTCAATGTACTTAAGCTAGTACATTCAACATTGGTCTTAGGTGTAAATTGTGTACAAGCCACGTATTCCAAGAGAAAAGCTTCAAACTCTGCACTTTGGCAAAATGTTCTTAGAAGCCATACTTAAAGGCAGTATCCAGATAGTACTTCTGAGTATATACAGTAGGGATATTAAAACTGATATAGTAATGTGATGACCAGGGGCAGCAAAGAGTTCCATCAAGTCCTTAATAAACTCATAACAAATCCTTCTTACCTCATTTTACTGTCTCTCTTTTTTTTTTTTTTTTTTTTTTTTTTTAATTTCAGGAAATAACTGTATAGGCAATAATAACTTACTAGTGAATTACATGTCTAGTAATAGACTGCAATTACAAATAAAGTTTAGTGATTGATATAACAAAGCATTTCAAATGCTGACATTCTTTATAGTTAAAGAAATACATGATTTTTTTTATGCATGTTATCCTGACATTGCCTGTCTTAAAAACAGCTTTTCTTCAAAGAGCTGGCTAAACAGGCGTCTAAGGCCAGTCAGATCACTTGCTGTTTCAGCAAATTGTTTAGAAAGTCCAAATTCTTTGCCGATTTTACTCTGCTGATTACAAGGGAAATAAAGTAAGCATTGCAGCCTTGAAAGCAATAGATCTTAAGACTATCTAATAGTTGCTTTCAATAAAGGAGCATAGGTCTGTGACTCACAATGGATGGCCAAAGGCAATGTTTTTTGATTCCACTGACCTTTCAACACTCTATGGACTCTCTGGTATAAATCTAATCATTAAGTCACGAGCTGCTAGACTAGACACTAGAATACAACTTTTATAGTAAATAAAATGACAAATTAGTAATATAATATGGAATTTCACACAACAGAATTTTTAATTTGAGTTCTACCCAGAAGTTTAAATATTTGTAATAGCAAATTAAAATTGGACTTTTACAGTCCAACTGCTCTCACAGGAACATGGATAATGACAAAATATAATAATAATGACCAGATAGTAAAAAAAAAAAAAAAAAAAAGTATGCTTCTGTTCTAATATATTTGCCATACATTTCACTAAATACATGTTTGATTACACTGGTACACTTCATCATACTTATATCCTTCAGGTTAATCAACAGTACAATTACTCAGTAACTTAAGTTTCCCCATGTTTTAAGTACATTAATATACAAAGAGTCATCTTTATTTCCTAGTTCATTTCTGTGGTTACGTTCACTGGTATTCTTTGAACAACACAAACATAAACTGATTTGACAGCAGCAGAGCTGCGCCCCAAACAACTAAATCCTAACAGCCACACGATTCAGCCAATAACAAGATGTTAAAGCCCCTTTTTAAGATCTTCACTCTTAACATTTTCTACAAAATTTTAAACATTTCTAATGTCAAAGGTCTTCTCCTCTGTGTTTATAAGTAATCCCCCCCTAACCTGGCTGCCAAGAGTTGTAAAGCAGTAAAAAGTAATCTTACTAAGAGTGAGAAATACCTCAGGCAGAAAAGAAACCACAGACTTGTATGGTTGGATTTAAGACCAATGTTCTTGAAGGTTGTTGGTTTTTTTTGTGAATATATCCAGCCTTGAAAACTGCAGGGATACAGGATAGGTAACCAGAGAAGCCACTTGTCATAGGCACAAATCCTGTAGCAAACACCAGTGATGTTGGAAGGTTTTCAGAGACAGCATCTCCTTTTTCAATGTATCAGTGGCTTCAACAATAACAAATCAAAGACTGCTCTCTTCTACCACAACACTGAGGCAACAAGCTGAAACCCACTCAAAATACAAATGAAAAATTATATTTTGGGTTTAACAAATACAAGACAGGAAGTATGAATAAGAAATACCTCAAAAAGAAACTGTTTTGCATCAAATCAATGTACTACGGCATGAGTCACTTTTATGTCAGCCACCTTCTCTGAACAGCTCCACTAGTCAGCCAACACTTCATCTCATTCAGGCTAAGCTACACATCATAATTCTCATCCAACTTGCAGTCAGATGATCTAAAGAGCCACTTTATATTAGCTAAAAGATGGGAAAAAAAACCAAACAATGACAGACTCAAAATTCGAATGCCTTCTCTAGTGGAATCAACTTTGCATTGCAATACAGCATTATAATAGTAAAAATGTATGTGGAAAACACTCTAATTTGGGTTGGAATAGACCGTAAAGACTATCTTGTTCCAACACCCCTGCCATGGGCAGGGACACCTTCCACTAGATCACATTGCTCAAAGCCCCATCCAACCTTCCAGGGAGGGGGCACCCACAACTTCTCTAGGAAACTTGTTCCAATGTCTCACCAACCTCACAATAAATAGTTCTTCCTTATAGCTTAATTTAATCTGTTCTCTTTTAATTTGAAACCACAACCACTTGTCCTATCACTAAACTTCTTGAAAAGAGTCCCTCCTCATCTTTTCTGTAGATCCCCTTTACAGAGGCCACCAAGATGGTCAGGAGTCAGAGCAAATACCCTGTTACACACAATGGCCATTTAAATTGAAACAAGAAGGGTTGTGAGTATATATAGGGAAATTTCACCCTAAGTGCCACTCAAGAGCTGGAACAGGTTGCCACAGGCTCTATTCTTCGGGTTTTTGAGCCCAGACTGGGTAAGGTCTGATTTACAGTCTATCCTGCTTATAGGCAGGGAGTTGGTCTCTTGTAATCTCTTTTAAACTGAACTATTACAGGATTCTATGACAATCTTTAAATTTGAAACAGATCTACAGATTCAATCTGCAGATCTAAAGTAGTAATAGGCATCAGAAGAGCATTTTCACACAAATATTATTGCCATTCATTCATTTAAGAAGGAAAAAATCTTTTCACTACTATTCTTACTAAAGACCACTTTGCACCTTGGTTTGGGATTGTCTACTGACTTGAGCACTGCTTGAAATGGCCTAAAGTATAATCTGTCAAATAACATCACAAATGTGCAAGCCATCATAGGCCTCCAGAGACCAGTTAGACTTTGGTAAGTATTCAGCTGTGTACCTTAGACATTTTGATGAAGACAGTAAAAAGATACAAAAAGAAAAGTGCTCTGAGTCTTTCAAATGCAAGGATGTAAAAAAAAAATAATATCTCTCAGTGTTGGAGACTTGCCTTTGATTACAAGATTTCCTCATCATCTTAGGTATGAATACTTCAGAAAGCAGAAATACTAAGAACAGAAATGCTTATTCACTGTATCTGCTGTTTGGTAAAAGACGTTTCCTTAAAAAATAAGGATTTTTTTCCAAGTGATTTTTTAGTGGCAGAAAGACAATGCTGAATCTTTGAAAATACCCAGCCAAATGAGCTTAACAGGGCTTTTTTTTGTTCTTATTGTTATTCTCTGCATTTTTGTCTTATCTCTTTTTTTTTTTCTTCTTTTAATTTATTATATTTTATTTTTATACTTTTATTTTTCCATTACATCATCTCGTTAAACTGTGACTTAATTTAAGGGAGTAAAGTGTAGCTTCTGGAAAAGGAGCAAAAGCTATTTGCACTCTTGCAGCAATGTGCCTGGTCTCCAGTTACATTCAGTCCACTAGTTGAAATCCATCCTAAACAGGCATTCTGGGAAATGTAAATTCTGACAGAAAGTATGTATATAAATAAATGTCTAAATTATCTTTACTAACCTTAGCCTGTACTTCAAACTTCTACCTTCATAGCAATTACTAGAATTCATTTACCTTAATAACTCAAAGTACCTTTTAGTGCCTTGACATATTCTTTTGTCTCCCACAACTTAGAAAGAGAAGTTTGATTAGAAACTGTCAAAACATTACTTAATAAAATAGTACAGCAAGATACAATTTACAAAGTGGCATCTATTATAAATTAGCTCTGCATCTGTACAATATAAATGAATTTATGGACCTGGGGTGACATCGAGGTACATGAAATTAGTCATCTTTATACTAGAGATATAATTACCTAGGGTGTAAACCAGGGTGAGACAAAACAAAACTCTCAAGAACAAAAAGAATGGAGTTGGGGAAAACAAAAAAAGATTCTACTTATTCTTTTGCCAAATAAAAGTTCAAACATATAAAAGAGTCTAACACAAGATAAAGTCATGTTGTTGAAGCAGTGGAACAAGAGGCCTCAATAGAGACCCAAAAGTACCAACCACCACATGCATATAGATATATGCACTCACACAATATTTATCTTTCAGATGTGAAATCAGAACATTTTCCTGAATTATGGCTTTTTTAACCAGCTAAGGTAGTTTTTGTGGGTTCTCAGAATCTCTCCATGTTTTACTGTGGTAGATGGCTACTCTCAGAATGCAATTAATTCCTGGCAGGTGTTATTTGTTTTTTGGTTGTTCTTGTTGTTGTTTTTGTTTGGTTGGTTTTATAGATACTAATGAGTGCTCTGGGATCCATTTAGTTTTAGATTTTTGCACCATATCTCCCATCAGGTCAGTGAAAATAGCTTAATGCCTAAAATTGATTACAATATCACAGACAAACTACATTTAATATACTTATCTAGGAAAAAGAATTTTTTTAGAAAAAAATATTTTTTGTTGTTTGAGTTTTTTTTGTTGTTTTTTTTTTTGTGTTTTTGTTTGTTTGTTTGTTTTTGTGGGGGGGGGTGTTTGTTTTTGGGGTGTTTTGGTTTTTTTCCTTCTCTTTCTTGAAGTACATGGTGAAATAATCTTGCAAGTGCCTGAAATACCATTCCCATTCTTCTTTTCTTGCTCTCAAGCATGCAACATGCCATTACAGTGAAAACTATTTGCTTTCCCATATGCTGAGTAAAAATTTCAAGTGATTTGGATCTCTCTCTACATTATTTGGTAGAGACTTCAAGAATTTTACATTCATCTTGGTGCTATGTGGAAAAGGGCCCTAAATAATTCTTCTGTTTCTCTCAGTGCTCAGTATAATACATGTCAGTGCAAAATTAAAAAGATCATTAAGCAAATATTTGGAGAAAGAACATGCCTGTAGAAAAAGCTTTCTGTAACTAAAAACCCAACACCTGACATCTGGAACACATCATTATTGAATATAGGAACTTCACAGAACAGATGAACTCCCACAAGATACAATTCTTATATTCCTATAATTTATTTTATTTTTCCCTTGAAAATAAATACCTTAATAAAATACATTTTTAAGACATGCATTTTTCTATAAAATCATTCTTCAGCAACATATATTCAAGTTGGAACTTTAGAACAGCTTTATTTGAAATAAAACATTTAACTATGAAAATTCTGCACATTTATGATAGACTACCCAAGGAATTTAAAGTACTTGAAAATATTGCTTTCAAGTTGAAATTTGAATGTGAAGTTTAAAAGTCAGAATTTAGTTGAAATATTTGCACTGAATTTTTCAGTGAAATTAATTAAGTAATTCCCTATTATGTGCTTATTTTAAATGCACTTATTCTTAAAATCATTACAAGTAAGCACACATTAGGACATGGAAGAAAACAATACAGACTAATGTAAAGTTCAGTACTTCAAAAATATGCATTAAATCAACCTATATTTTCCTTATTCTTTAAACATTTATTAGTTTTATGAGCAGGTCAGATATTTTGAAACTACACTAAGTATACTTTATAGGAAAAAAAAATAAAGCTATTGATAAAAATAAGTTAAATTAAGATCATACTTGGAAATGAATCTTTCCCCACCCTGAAACAGAGTTGATTCTATTAAATGTGATAAATGAAAAGGAAATTAAAATTTTAATGAGGTGGTTGTTAATCCATTTGTTCACATCTAATTTGAACTTGGTTAAATTGCTACTTATTATGAATACTATAGATATGATTCCTTCTAAATCTCAAGGGCAAACAAAATGTTAGAGGACTGCTTGTCCCAAGATAGGTCCACAGTATATTATCCAAGCTTCTGAAATTAAGCACTGGAGCCATTTCCTATGATACATTTCATTTAAAAAAATTAATGACATTTTAAAGCAGTTGGTTAAGTCCTTTGACATGGTAATTGTCCATACCAGAACAATAGAAGAAATATAACCAAAAGAGACTGCCTACCTGCCATTGATTATTTCCAAGAGCAGAGACTTTATTTGTACCTACTGCAATTCCCAAGGACTTTATCAACCACTATCATATCTCTTAGTAGGATCTGGGGCTATTTTATCTTATTTCTACTTAATCTGTGCATCCCAGAACTTGGTACAGACACATATAAATTATTTTTTCTGTTTCACTTTACCAAGTAGTGAAAAATATATATATAACCTCACCTATAAGACAGCACAGCACTGGAACTACAATATAGATAGCATAGCTCTGGATGAGATTTTTACAAAGAACAAAAATGCAGAGCAATTGCAGTAATTAATACTGCACATTTTTATAATAATTCCATAAAAGTCTGTTTGTTACAAGGAAAGTGAGGAAAGAAATGCCATCATCAAGGTTGCACAGACAAGTCTCAAAATCACAGAATAACAGAAAATGTATCCCTTGGGCTTACGTATTATAACATGGGTTTTATTTCAATGGTCATGTATTTTTCAAATAGTTCAATATGCTTATTTTTAACCCACAACCTTTAATTAATTTAAAACAATGAATTTTGTTTTAAAAACATAGCACTTTGTAATATTTTATTCAACATTGCTACTTTGCTTTTGTCTTATTGTCAGGATGTTAACAACAGAACCCTTGTAACATTTCATAATTTAGTGAAAATCAGTTGAGTTCAAGTCACAGAGTTTATAGAGATTTTGCTTTGTAGATGATAAACAATCTGCACTCCTGAGAGTCTCATCATATAATACACGTGTTAATCAGAAAATAAAATTTTAGGAACCATCTACTTCTTCATACAAAAATAACTCACCAAATTATTAAAAACAAAATTCACCAGAAATCCAGTTCACAGGAAGTTCATAGCCAATCAAATAGAGTCAAGGGTTCAGCAGGCAGCAGACAACAGCTGAGTGCCATTTTCACGGGCCTTTGAACTAAACAACTGCACCACTGCACGTGCAAAATTGCCTATCTGGAAAGTAGGTCATCACACAAGAAAAAAGGCAGGTGGACTAAGGAGCACACATAGGGTTAGGAGTTTTACCTGTGAAGAGTAATTTTCCATGACTGCTGAGGGTTTTTTTTGTGGATTTTTTTAACTTGTCTTTGAGGACTGCACTATAGTGGAAGCACCTCCAGTCAATAAAATATGTATGGTCTAACAATGTGCTAACAATTACAGCATACCACGTGTAAGTAAAAGTTTTCAAAGCCAAGCTGTATTGTTAAGTATTGGGGATGAGGAGCTCAAAGGCCTTTGCAAATTTCAGACCCAAAGAGGACAAGATCAGTATTCTCATTAAATTATACATGGAGTGCTAGATACAGCCAGACACCTTCAGAGAAGTAGTAAATCAGTGGCACTGAGGAGAAGGTACCTCGAAGAACAGTCAGACATGGGCAGAAAAAATTTCTGCCTGATGTTGTAGTTGAGTGTGTTGAAGAGTAATATTCTCTCAGAACAAAATGTAAGTGGAAAGTTTGAATTCAGCTGACATCCTGCCCTCCCCCACGTTTGAGTCCTAGTGCCTGCACTTGTACAAAAATGCACAAATATACACACAGAAGTCAATCTGCCCAGGCACAATAAATTCACTGAGTCCCGACAACATTTGATTTAAAAAATAAAGTTCAACTGTACTCTGTGTGCAGAGTAAATATCTAACCCCTTCCCATAACTGAGGAGTAAACAACAAAAACATAGGTAAGAGCAGACTGCCTTCCTCAAAGTAATGCCTCCAGTCCACACCTAGTTTTTGTCTTTCTTGACAATATATCAAACTTCAGTAATTGATGCAAAATACATGTATAGCTCTGGTGGCATCAGCTAAGCCTTTCCATTACTCCTCCAAGTAGACATTTCCATTGGGCTTCACAGAAGATAATAACCAAAGGTAAACTACGGTGCAATCCAACTGCACAGGCAAGTTGAATGTAAATGAAGGTGAAGCACCATGATACAAGTGAGGCACTTGCCTTTTTTTGCTCTTGTCTTTTCTGAGCACTTCTGAGTAAGAATTATCTTTTGGGTTTATATTTGTGTTTTAGCTTTCTATCAGAAACCTGATGCAAGGCCACAAATTATTTGATTATAACCCACACCAACAATTTATTGTTTGTTATTGACAAAAAGACCTCCCTTGCTGCTGATCTGGGGAGGGGTGAGGGAGAATTTCATACTACTGAAGAGATAAACTCATTAGCAGTATCATTTCCCTGCTCTGTGCTATGTAATGCTTCCTATCAATCTAATCAAGCCCTCTTGAAAGGACACCACCTTTCCCAGATGGTAGGGAAGAGCTGGGGTATTTTAATCTGGCTGCATTTATACTGGAAATCCCTACAAACAATATAGAAATGTTTTAACCAAGAAAGAACAATTACAGTTCACATTAGGTCAAAGAGTATTATAGGTGTACTTAATCCTTTTCAAATCTAGCAAATATAATTGAAGAAAATGATAAATATTTATGCTCACAACAGTGAAAGGTCAAATTATTTCTTCTGCTTTTCATTCCTGAATACTAAAGCATATTCAAAAAGAATATATTTATTTAAAACAATCAAGCAAAACAAAACAAACAAACAACA
Organism: Corythornis vintsioides; assembly: GCA_025447755.1. Lineage (NCBI taxonomy): Eukaryota > Metazoa > Chordata > Aves > Coraciiformes > Alcedinidae > Corythornis > Corythornis vintsioides. The sequence continues at coordinate 25,047 of JAOEGS010011663.1, read as the reverse complement.
ATTAAACAACCCAACAAACCCAAACTCAGCAAAAATGAAACTTACAGAGAAATTACTTTATGTATTCCTTCAACAAATCATATTAAAAAAACTATTTTAACCTTTACACCAACCACTAGCCATCAACAACTTCAGCACCAGTAAGCAAAACCTGTCAAAATATGCTCTATTAATCACTTTATTAATCACACACATGTATGTATCCCAAGCCATAATTACCACAAATCTTATCAGTTTCTGTAAACAAAATAAATTCTAGTTTTGTTTTCATGTTCAACCAACAAAAAAATAGACCATTTAAATTCCATCTTTGGAAAAATAACCCAAGATGTAGAGAAATCAGCCATGACTGATGTGCACTTGTACTTGTGAGAAAGATGTGTCAGGGAAATTCTTGCAAGTGAAAAAACAATTCAGCAGAGTTAGATGCAAAAGATGATCATTCAATGGGAATATATAAGAAATCTCTCTTTATAGCCCATTTCTGCTCTTAATAAGAGAAATATTAATCAGTAGATCAAAATCTAAATTACCTAAGTGATACCATTGCATACCTAAGAATGTTGACAGATGCAGGTTATGAGGATGAAGCAGAGGAACCAGGCTAAAGTATGCTCCAGCCTCCAGTGTTTTCACATTATATATGGAAAGTGAACACATAAAAGTTTCTCAAATCTCAGTATATTTGACAGGCAGCAAAAATACATGTAATATGGTGTTTTATTTGCCATGGAATTACAGAAAATTAATAATCACCACTTTCATCCCACAGACACAGAGGAGTTGCAAGGTCATGGTTGAATGTAACTTAAAATATTTAGCTAAGTGAAGAATAATATGAATGCAGAAGCACCTATTGCAAGTAGACGCTAGTTGGGTATTTTTCTCAAAATCAAAAAGGATAAACTCTGTAGGAGGGGACATACTGAGTATATCTAACATATGGTAGATTTAAACTATCAAAGATGTGCTGCCTTAAAATCCCTGCAATTCTCACATTCTAGAAGGCATTCCAGAAAGCCCTTGAGCTGCCTCAGCTATCTATCACATGTGCACGTGAAAAATACTGATTTTCATTTTCCTGGACTTTTAGCCAGATAAGCAAGCTTCACTGTGTTAATGTGTAGAAGGGAAAGAGAGCAAGCAAAGCTTTAAGCTAGCTATGAAATTACACCCTTAAAACCGTTTTCCATGTTGTTACAAAAAACAAACAAACAAAAAAGGTCACTTTTCCCTGTGGATGAAAAGACCATGCATGTGACACAACTATTTTGCATTGGCTATCAGTATTCTATACTTGCATGACCGGTCATTGCCATAGGAGACTCCCTTCTGATAGGACAGAAGGCCCAATATGCAAACCAGACCCACTTAGGGATGTCTGCTGCCTCTCTGGGGCCAGGATTGAATATGTGAAGAGAAAGCTTCCTACTGTGGTACAGTCCTCCGATTATTATCCATTATTGATTTTTCAAGAAGGCAGCAATGAAGTTGCAGCAAGAAGCCCGAAGGCAATGAAGAGATATTTCAGGGCTTTAGGACAACTGGAGATGAGGAGCATTAGTAGTGTTCTTCTCTGTCCTTCCAGTTGCAGGGAATGATGAGGGAGGAAACAGGAAGAGCCAGCAGATCAATACCTGGCTCCAAGCCTGGTGTCAGTGCAGGAAAGGTTATGGAAAATAGAATCATAGAATCAACTACGGTTGGAAACAACCTTCCAGATCATCACATCCAACCATCTACTAAAAATTATCATGACCACTAAACAATGTCCTGAAGTGTCACATCTAGACATTATTTTAACACCTCCAGGGAGGGTGAATCAATCCCCTCCTCAGAAGCCTGTTCCAAGACAAAAGATAATGTTTTTTGACTGAAAGTGGGTGGATGTGGCCTAGATAGAACAAAACTTATTTGTACAATGGGTATGGGGAGACCCTGGTCTAGGTAGTTCAGAGAAGTGGTTGAAACCCCATCCTTGGAACCATTCCAAATCAGGTTGGATGGGGCTCTGAGCAACCTGGTCTAGTTAAAGATGTTCCTGCCCACTGCAGTGGGGTTGGATTAAATGACCTTTAAACATCCCTTCCAACCCAAAACATTCTATGATTCTATGAACAACACCCATTAAGAAACTGATGTAATGAACTCTAGTTAAAAGCAAGAATTCCCTAGCAAAATATTACAGCAGTTGCTCAAAAAGAAATTTAAATGCATTATACATTTAACTGACATGTTAAGAAATTCCTTAAAATAAATTCCTTAAAAACAAAACTCTTTCAAGAAAGCCAACTGCAATTCCAAGAGTACACCAAGGCCATGAAATGCAGGGCTAATATTAGGGATGACTAAACTGGCACTAAGTCAGCTCGTATATCTACACGGAATGTTAAAATACTACAAAGGATTAGTAGCTTTGGTCCTACTAACAGAATAACTTCATGAGAAGCATGTTCTGCATTGGCTAATTATCTTTGCATTGCAAGGTGCAGATATTCTTTTTAAATCCTCTCCCACCTTCTGTTTTCAGCGCAAATATCTTCCTTGCCTTAATAAATTGAGCATCTAAGCAACATCATTTGGTGTCGATACCTAAAAAATAATTGACTAATAAACAGCTACGTAATAAATACATAAATATCTAATAAAAGATACCAAATAAATTGATTGTTTTCTGTCACAGGATCATTCATGTTTAGTTCTACTGTGGCCTTCCTTCGTCTTCCTTGTGAGTCCAGTATTTTGCTCTTTCTCACATGGTTAAGAGCTCAAGATGTATATTTATGGAGCCTAAGGCTATGAAAAACATTCTGATCATCTGTATTGACGTCCTGAATAATGCAGACAACAGAATTATACAATTCCAAATTAAATATATAAACTTTTGCTATAGCAACAGTTTATTGTATTAAATGACCTCCAAATCCAATTTAATAGACTTCAGGCTCTAAAGAGCCCATCATATTCTTACACCATTTGTTCTGGCTAAGTACCCTGAATATAAAATTAAATCTTATCTAAATCTGCCTAACTTCACCTACCATGCATTAATCTGCTAAGCCTTATATCAGACACAAGGGCCTACTATCAGAAATCTCTAGATTTCTGCAAGTTTTAATTAATTCTTTTTTTAAACTCCTTTAGTTAAATCATCTTTCTACTTTCTCTAAGTAGTAGTGGGCTAAGAGAGATAATATTAATCCAATTTAGCAAATATTTTGGAGAATCAGTAAACTCAAAGCTATGGAGAAACATATGGGCAAAAATATATACAATGAACAGAGGAGTAGAAAGATAGAATAACAAGCAACTATAAAGTTGGAAAAATTATATTCTCTTAGTTATCTTGTCTGCTTTCAAAAACGCATCATTGGAGTGAGCAACTTCGTCACTGGATTATTCAAAATATTAATCTGTTTAAAGCAAAACTCTCTTTTGATTACTTAGATCATTTATACAAAATTGAAATAGGGTTTTTTGCACATGAATTGAAAGTAAAAGAAAAACTAAGCCCATAGCATTAAAAAGGGATCATCTAATTCAAAATGTTTGCATTTACCACAAGTGAAAATACTCATTTTTTCCTCATCTTTCAACATTATTTCATCACTTTTTTTTTCCCTAATTGTCATAATAAGCATGCCCATGTAAGTTAATATGCATTGAAATAAAAACAACTGAATCAAAATGTTTAAAATGTAGCCCCAAGGACCTGCTGAGGAAAAGGGCAAGTTTCTTACTTTTATTAGAATTTAGACTGAACTACAGGTTAAAGGTTCTGTAACATACTAACAACATGGTTTCCTTTAGGGTATAGCTTTTGGAAGATTACCAAGATAAATTTTAACTCCTTGTACAATTCTAACCCTGTTTGCTATACAAACGTCTTTGCCTCATTCAACTCCTTCCATAAACTCATGAGTGACATAAAGATTGGAAAAACTGAAATGACTTTTCTAACTCACAGTGAAAATACAGTATTTATAATTTTCTACAGCTCCATCCTTTTCCCCATGTGAACAGGATTTTGTCTTCTTTGCAAAACACCAATGGAGCGTAAAGAAAATAATAAATAGTTATTATACAAATACTTTTAAAATTGAGGTTCTATGCTACATTGGATTCTATAGATTTCCTACAAGTGAGTTAAAACAGTATAATGTTTGACCAAACTAGATTTCACAGGAAACTGATAATAGAGTTATGCTGGAAGATTAATTCACTGAAAAAAAAAAAATTGCTGAAAAAGAAGTACTTTCAACTAAGTATGGATCCAGGAAATTACTTTTCAGAAGGAAAATGCTATTTAGGGTAAAAATAAAAAAGCAAAGTGACGTAACCCATTATAACAAATGTAAAAATGAGTCACTGTCCAGAGAGAGTGAGGACATTTGCTGAAGTGTTACATTAGTCAGAAAAAAATTGAGCCATTTGAGAGAAGTCTGAATGAACAGAAAGATGGAATTTTAACAAGAAAATGCACATGTTGACTAGATCTTTATATTCCTAGGGAGTATGAACCAAATATAAGTCTAAATTTATTTTTTTTAATTGAACGAGTACAATTAATTGCGTAATTAGGAATTATAACAGCTATACTGTAATAAAGAACCCCTAATTAATAACATAAGAGAGACAGGACCTCAAAAGCAATTTTAATGCTTGTCTTTCCTATCTACTACTGCTTTAAAAGGGTCACTCCTATTAGATGCCAAAAATTCTTCCTTTCTAGCCAGTATCTCACTCGTCTCATGAATGATAATGCAAACACCTTGCATTAAAAAACAGCAGAGGAAAAATCAGTGCCCTCCTTTTTTCTCCACAGTTTTGTACGGGGAAAAAAGGGTACTTGTTATGTATTCATTCATCTTGTTTTACTGAGCTGTAAATGAGCCATATTTTTGTATACACTTTAAGAAGCAGGTGTTGCAGTGGTGAACTATATGGGAGAAAGTCGTGAACTGACATATGCCAGTCAAAACTGGCTCCAGCCTGTATCAAACAAGATAAAAATGGTGGGAAAAGCAGGGTGTCCCTACCTTGCTCTGGTTTCCCCACAGTCTCCCTCCTTCACACACATTCCAACTTCCTCTTGGTTTGGAGTGATAAATCCCTACACATCCAAAGAACAGCCACAGGATAATCAGGGAGCTGGAGCATCTCTCTGTGAGGCCAGAGTTGGAGTTGTTCAGTCTGGAGAAGAGAAGGCTCTGAGGGGACCTTATTGTGGCCTTCCAGTATCTGAAGGGGGCTACAAGAAATCTGGGGAGGGATTTTTTAGCCTATCAGGCTAAGACTGAAAGGAATGGATCAAAACTAGACGTGGGTGAATTCTGATTAGACATCAGGAAGAAGTTCTTCACCATGAGGGTGGTGAGACACTGGCACAGGTTGTCCAGAGAGGTGGTGGAATCCCCATCCCTGGAAATTTTTAAGGCAAAGCTGGATGGGGCCCTGAACAACCTGCTCTTGTGGGAGGTGTCCTTGCCCATGGCAGGGGGGTTGGACTCGATTTCCAGAGGTCCCCGACCATTGTACAATTCTATTATTCACATCCTTGTTCCCAATAATTCTTTGCTTTCTCTGCAAGATCCTTTGCTGTAAAATGACACAAAGTTATATTTGATGCCAATTATGGCAACTTCCTTCATCACTCACTTGCTAATTATTTTTTTCTAAAAATCCTGATACTACTACTCATTCTGCCCTTCCTAGTGTCAAGATGATCCCTATAAGACTGTGCTACATATTTAACTTTACTGGCAAGGAAAAAAAAAATAAAATAAAAAAAATTTTACCAGCAGAATATTTGAACAAACTAATTAGTATGAACTTGAAAGCTATTAACTCATTGAAAAAGCTATTAACATATTTTCATTACACTAGCAAATTAAATATCTATGAGACTCACGAATAAGGTCTTTTTTTCTGAGAGAAAAAGTTTCAGCAGCTTCAGCTAAGGAGATTTTTATTTTTTAATTAGAAAAATAAGGTAAGTTGACAAATCTATATACATTTATCTTACACATATTTGTAAGAGGTGCTTGCTGTACAGTAAATGTTTAAAGACATTAGACTTGGTCCAGTTCTAAAACCTGGTATTTCCGATCCCCCAGTGACAAATCCTTACTAGTTGGCTGGCATGTTTTTATACTTATCCTAGACTACACTTTTTATTTTTGTTAAACCAGGGAAAGGATTACACATATGGATGTCATGGAAAATGTGTCCACATCAAAACTGAAGTACATTGGAAATGCTTTCTCCTTATTAATAGTGAGGAAATGTTTTGCTTAAAAGTGTCAACCTCATCACAATTTAATACAAAGGTTTGAAAAGAGACATATGAGATGAACCATCTCCATAATGTGCTCTCATGGACTGTGCCAAAATTCTCACACCTTTGTGAATCTCTGCAAATTATATTTTGCATATGCTCAGCGAAAGCTTATTCCAAAAGGAAAAGTATCTTTAAAAATAATTTTTTTTTTTACATAATTTAAAAAAACCCCAACCAACCAATCAACCAAACCCACTGAGCATTCTCCAAACTGGAGATGAAGAAACTAATCCAGCCCTTTGTAGTTGCCTCCGTTCCAGGCTGTTTCCAATGCCAAAGACAAGACTAGACAGCAAGAGAACATTTCCTTCTGTGCCTTTTGTTCCTTCACTAATTGAGCACAGATGAGAGAAGCATAAAAGAAGAAAGACCCAAAGACAATTAGGTAGATTAGATAGACAATTGCTACTGGAACAATGATAAAAAAGGTCAGAGGGAAAAAAACAAAACAAAACCACAAAAAAGACCCAAAAAAACCCCCAACAACAACAACAAAAAACCCCACAAACAAAACAAAAAAACCACAAAACAGTAGAAGGGGGAGAAACTAAGATGAGAGTTTTAGACTTGTATTTGCTCATGAAGGACAATGAGAAAAGTCGAGAGAGTAAGTAAGGGGAGGATGTGGGTTAAGCAAGATGAGGAAAGATGCCAGGGAAAGAATAGCTGTGTTAAACAAGAGGTAGACAGACAGATGAGATCAGTGAGAGGAGGGAGAGTGCAATTCTGGACCAATATAGTACATCCTACTCAGAAACAAGAACTCAATCTGAGCTAAGAATCTCAACAGCCTTCAGTGGTCAGCAAAGCACGTACTTTAACAACCTCTAGAAGCTGGATCACCAGATTGCCATGTAGCAAACCATGGGAGGACACAACAGTGTGGGAACTAAGAGGGACTATCAAGGGCTATCATTCTGTTGCCCAGAAGCATGCTGGGGACAAAGTAATGCAGTCAGGGAGTTGCAGAGATGTCCCAGACCCCCTTCAGGT
>JAOEGS010011663.1:3783-17614 GCA_025447755.1 Corythornis vintsioides | reverse complement strand
ACCATCTCTGGAGATATTCAAGGAGAGGTTGGACAAGGCTCTAAGCAGCCTGGTCTAGTTAAGGGTGTCCCTGCTCAGTGCAGGGGGAGTGGACTAGATAACCTTTGGAGGTCCCTTCTGGCCCTAAACATTCTATGATTCTATGAGTATCTCTCTCAAATTCAGTAGATATTTGTATTAGCACAGTGAACTATGACAATATCAATATAAATCCACATCAAGGATTCACTTACAAAATTAGCAGTTGATACTGATAAAATTACTGGGGCATTTTTTCTGTGTGATCATCTTCTAAGTGGATAATATTATTTCTAAAATTACTTTTAACCCTTTCTTCATAACATAAATGACTGCTGGAGAAGCACTAGTATTATATCTAAAACTGACAAAAAGTTGAGTTGGCACCACCACTAACGGAGTAAATATTTTTTAAAGATCTTTTTAGTGCTTTGCAGGAAATACCACCACCACCACTTCCCCAAGCCAAGAAATAATCCTGTTGTTTAATAAAGTATATAATCGAATTTGTACTTTAACAGGAATATAAAATCTTACTGAATAAACCTGAGACACCAAAATCACTCTCATCATACATAATAAAGCAAAAAAATTGGTCTGTTTAATTGCATTACCAAACACGAAGTCATTTAAGAAAAATATCCTTTTCAATAAGCCAATTAAAAAAATAATAAAATAAAATAAGACAATACTGTAAAAGCAATCTCTGCATTTATCATGTTTTGCCATGCAAGATAATCAGAAAGAAGAGAGACCCTGTTTTGATGAATCTGGACACATTTTTTTCATTCAGATTTTTTTATTATTGATTTTCATTGGGCAGGTCATAGAAGAGAGTGTCTTCTTGCTTGGCTGTGTGCAACACTAAGATGAAGGTTACATGGAGGTTGAAAGCTTAGTGTTGATCTTTGCATGATTATCAGATATATTGTAGCATCAAATATGGTGTAGACACCCCAGTGTCCCTGCTCTTGTGGAAACCTACACGAAGTAGGAAACATCTGTGCTTTGAGAATCAAGTTAGTGCCCATAGTGCTGTAAAGATCTAAAGGGACAAAGGATGCAGAGAATTTAGAGTGGCAATCTTAAAGCAAGAAGGATGCTTATTAAAGGTCCTTCATCCCAAAATAAAAGGAGAGGCCCAAATAATAACAGCTAGAGGTAAGGAAGGCAGACAGTTTTTGTTCTGAAGAAGAATCTCAGGTCTCGTATCAGAGAAATGTTGACTGCAAAGCACAGAAAGCAAATCTGTTGCTTTAATAGGTACCATTTTAAACAGTTGCTTTTCAAATTAAAACTGCATTTTATAGCAATGCAAAGAACTCAAAGCTGAAAAGAGGGATTATAAAACAGAAAGGGCACTCTTCAGATTAAGAAATATTTCTATTGCTTTCCAAGAAGATTTATTTCATCCTCCATATAGCATGTGTCAACAGTTATGCTGATCCTTCCCTGGGAGCTAAGCACCCCAATAGTTTTTACATTTCTATGCACCACAAGAGAAATCCTTGACACTGGTTATAAGTGTCAAACAGAGCCTTCATTAATTGTCATCATCTTTAAAACATAAAAGAAACTCTCTCTTCTTGAATGTTATTACACAAAAAGTATACATGTTATCTATATACAACAAGCACAAAAATGTTTTGTACTGTAATAATTTAGAATATATGGGATTGAAAGTGTACTATTGTTAAACTGTCAGTCAAACCCCTTGTTATACAAGGATAGAACATCACATCCATCTATAACAGCCCTTTCTGTCAGTCAAATGTGTTGTTCTATACAAATGTAGCATCAATTTGATTTTTAAATTGTCAGAGGCTGTAAAGCATTATTCTGATGTGATACCAACGTGATCCAAGTTGCTGTTGATATCAGAATACAACATAGGTTTCCTCTCAAATACAGTTCCTTTGCTCTTAGGCATCTACTAAATGTCTAATCATCTGATTTTGTGTGCATAAGTGCATATGAAATTTTTCTTTCATTACATGCCTGCTGTGGTTTAACCCCAGCCAGCAACTTTGCACCACACAGCTGCTCACTCACTACTCCTCCCTCCCAGGGGAATGGGGAGGAGAATTAGGGGGAAAAAAAATAAAATAAACCTTGTTGGTCAAGGTAAGAATATTTAATGATTTAAATAAGATACAATTATACTAATAACAATAATAGGAATTACAGAATATACAAATGAGTCATGCTTAATACAATTGTTCATCACCCACTGACCAAGGCCCAGTCTGTTCCCAACTAGAGATCCTGGAGCAGGAAATCCCAAAACTGAATTCAAAGAGAGAGAGAGACACAGAGAGAAATATTCTAGTTACTTAGAAGAAAAATTAGCTCTATCGCAGGTTATAGTCTCCTTTCATATAAATAAATCATAATTTGAAAAGTTTGTATCAGTGGGGAAATCATTATTAACATGTACTCTACAAAACCCAACAAATATTCCTGTCTAACATTCCTTAATTCAGAATTAGATTGGTCCCTTTATCCCAGCCATAAGTAATGGCTGATTATTATCAACAACAACAAAAAAAAAAAAGTGATTTAAAGAGCACTGAATTTCTACAGCATTTTTCTGTGACATTAGCTTCAGAATGAACTGTACGGGACAAAATATCAACTCAGAAAAGAATGCAGCATTGGATTCTGTTCCTTGTCCCACTGCAAAACTGAATACATAAAAAGGGCAGATGGAATTTCAATGTTATTATTAGAAAACAAACAAACAAAATAAATGAGAAAGACAAGCTCTGGCCCATTATAGCCAACAAACATCTTGACATCTGCCATTTTTGTACTACTGTACTAATTTTTGTACCCAGGTTCAACACTTTTGGGAATATGCATCATAGCAGACCTTTTTCACAGGTACAATTGAAAACTTTTAATACACTTGGAGAGCACAACAGCTTTATGGGATACTCCCTAATGATTGACAAGTTTCTAAAATCCGCAAAAGCTCTTGGGGGCAAGTTCAAAAAAATTGCTACTGAGATATCACCAATTGCTATTTTTCCACCTGGAGGAAGTTCAAACAAATTGCTACAGAGATGGTATCACCAATTCCTTTTCCACTTTCACTGTTTCAGTAACATCTACAGTCAAAATCCAAGGGTGCCCATGCCTAAATCATCCCAGTTTTCAAAACATTAAAACTTAAAATGGTTAGTGAAGGCTCTGAGCTATGAAATAGAGAGGCTAAAATTCAAGCTCATGCTTTATCAGCCCACCTACCTTTCTACAGAATTGAGACTCCACAGCCTGTCTGGGAAACATGGTCCAGTATTTGATCACCCATAAAATATGTGAGAATAAATCACATGCTCTCAGTCAACTCTTATACTGTCAAAAATAATATAGGCATAGTTATACCAGGAAAAAAAAAAAAGAAAAAGAAAAAGAAAAAGAAAAAGAAAATCTAAATCCATTTTAAGATGCTGCTTATTCTGCCTCGAAAACTCATCTGCAAATAATAGCAAAACCAGAAAGTTTGGGGGTTTTATTTTCCGTAGACACTTCCTTAACAAGAAGGAAGGTTCTTGTCACTGTAAAAATCGATAAGACACAATGCCTGTCTATGGCAGTTTACAGTAAGCCATTCAAAGCAAAAGTAAGGACAAAGAAACTCAAGTACATAGAAAAAACTTCTAACTCTTGTAGATTCAAGGTATGCAGCTTGCCATGGCTACAGAAGAGAGCTGTTCCTTCTTTTTTATGGACAAGAACACATATAAAAATTTATATTAACTAAATTCTGTTTTCATTTTCAACTTTCTTTAACAATATTCTACAAAGGCTTAATGTAACACTGGTAAGCATAATTATTTCTTCCTTTAGAAAGAAATAATTAAGAGCAATGGAAATTGAAATTAATATAAGGCAGAAAATTTTGATCAAACTACACCATATATTTTATATATTTCAGTAAAACATAAAGATGTAAATTTACAAAACCATTAACGAGATTTTTACAGGTATTTTAGATTACAGAGCTGGAGATATTAGCATCAAAGTATAAGTGGAAATCTGCTGCCTTCTATTAACGACTAAGAACCACATAAAGGCAAAATGAAATAATGATATATTTTAAATAAAATAGCCATTTAAAAAACCACAAGAGAAAATATGCAAGTTTTGTTACTTCATGAATTGAAAAACGGAATCATGAAACTGAGTTTATATAATACCTTAATCTGACAAAAACAAACAAACAAACAAACAAACAAAAAACAAAACAACAAAAAAACCACACAAGGAAAAAAAACAACCAAACAAATACAACAAAGAGAAACAACCAACTTTTAAGGTACAAACCTTCCTTTTCCTCCAGAATATAAATATTAAGATTCATTCTTTCCTCAAATATACATCTTCAAAGACACACGCACTACAGTTGATTTTCAAACTTACAGAAATACTCATGGAACACAGCATATACATTTTCACAGTGATAATCAAATTCTAATCAATATTTTGATTGCTAAACATGTTTCATGTTTATACAATGGTCATTTGCTACTACAGCCAAAAACCATACTAAAGACTTTTCAGCACCAGTGCACTGCCTTTTTACACCATAAATTATGGAAGGGAATCAGTTCTCAACAGAACTGTACCTCCACCAGAGCTTCTGTTGGGTCTACTATGTACCTAGTATGATTTTTTATCTCCTCCTATGCTGTCATAATGATTCTGGCAGAAAACAGTTGGTTGTACCAATATTAAAATTTCAAATCCTAGAACAGATATTAATTTATGTCTACAGTATTAAGAAGCAAGCAGGTATTTTACATACTGAGAAATCAAAGAAAGGTGAAGTGCTTTGTCTAAAGGCACTTGGAAGAAATGAGCAACAAAGCCATAATTAAAATTCAACATCAAGCTTCATGTTAATTCTCTAGACCTAACTGCTTTTTTCAAAGTGCATGATTTGGAACATCAAAAATAAGAATCAATTCAGTCCCTTTTCTCAACACACACTTTAATGATAAAATAAACCACTGCATTTGGATCCTTCTTCTGTATTGGCACAATTCCTTTCTTGGGAATCAAATTCATGAAATAATTTTGGACTAAAAAAAAAGAAAATTAAAAGGGAAGCCAAGTTGCAGTTACAATTTAAATTCTACATTTGATTTGGCCTCTAGGTCTGAGTGCTGAGGGACTCACAGGAAAACACAGAGATGCCAGGCTATCCAAGTACAGCAACTATACTAGACTGATTTAATTAGTTTGCTTTCAATGCAAAGGTGCAGCACCTCAGCAATTATGACATCGTTAATACAACAAAGCATAACAGCACCTTTAGAGATCCTGTCTAACCTCTAGGCACACATAGAATTCCCATTAAAGCTAATGGGAGTCATATGTGTGCATCCAAGGGAGAAGAGACCCATTAAAACCGATACAACATATCCATTAATCTTCAGGTCGCTCTTAAGGTCAAACATTATAAAAATGTTTATGAACACTACTTACTAGGTATGTACAGCAGCTACCTTCGGTTCAGGACAGACCTGTGAGCAGTTAAGGCCATGGAAAATGTTTGCTTTAAAAGCATCACCTCGTTTCAAGTAGGGGAACAGAAATTTGAGAGTGCTTTTCTATAGCCAGAGAGGACATTTCTCTATCACCTCCTGAAAGGAGAGAAATGATAGGGAAGGTTAGACACAAATGAAAACCTTGGACAAAGGTACGGTCTAGCTTTTATTTTTTATTCCACCCTCCACTTCTTCAGATTCTGTAACCCCTTAGTTGTGGTTTTTTACTTCATTAACTTCAATGACCAAGTTCCTAATCTCTGCATGTCTGCTAAAAAGACACTACAGATAAGATTTTGGTTATTAAATCAGCAGAAAACCACAACAATTCAAGCCCTGTTTGCAGGGCGGAAGGGGTGTTTTAAGTTTTTCAAATAGAAAGACAACCCTAGCCTGCTAGCATTTAATTCTGTGCATCTGGAAACTCCCCGTTTCACCACTATTTTCATACACTTTAAGCAAACATGCTCCTTTCCAGTTTACAGAAAAGCTAAGGCTATCCAGTCTATAAGATCAGTAATTAATTTGATGTTTTCATCCACATTAAGTCCTGGAAATTTCTCAGCAGCATGCAGGCCAGAAGATCTCCATATCAGCAGAGCAGAATGAAATGAAAGTGTCAGATGAGTATAGAATGAGAAGAAACTTCCCCTTTTCCTTTATGGGCTTTTTGTTTACAGTTCTTTAGGTTTCTTTTCAGGAACTGGAAGGAATGTGGAGTGGTGGTTTCACCAAGAGTTAGACATGAACTATTGTGAAACTCATCTTCCAAAACTCTTACTCTGCACACGTCATGTTCTGCACTCCCCAGTTACACTGCCTGTTTGAAGGTCTCTTAAGTGTTCCAAGTAGTGACGACTTAGTACCTCAAGCTTTCGTTCTGAAACCACCTGTGAGAGACACATAGTCAGCTGCTTCTGCAGGGTCAGGTCAAAGCACAGGCAAGAGGCTGGAATAAAAGCCTCTCACCTAGAAAGCACATCTAGCTTCCAGAGATGATCACACTAGTATCAACCCCACCAAGAAAGAAATACATTGCTTCAGTCTTGTGTTGCAACTCTCTAACAGCTTCATATCACACAGGGTCTCACTTCATGAGATTTTCAAATGCTGCTGTTAACATTTTACAGTGTCCTACACAAGGAAGTGTTTCCCTTGGTTTGTAATGCAAATATGTAATGCTAAATACATTATAATAAATAGATTAATTCCATGGTTCAATTAGATTAATGAATCCTCAGCAGAAATAAATAATTGCACAGTTTTGTTTCAAGAACAAAGCAAAAATCACCCCAAATACTCTGGAGTATATGGTAGACTATCTAAAAGTTTGAAGGTGAATGCTTTTCATTTATTACCCCTAAGCTTTCCACTACAACGTTGGTGTGTTAAACAAAAGAGCTCTCCTAATTCAGAGATAAAGATACCTCATTTTGCTTAAAATGCAGTTTTCGTAGAAAAATATATAATCCCCATTTTGTAAGATCAGGTATGTGAATTATCCTTATTCTCTTCAAACAGTTCTTCTGAGGAATGACTCATTAATGAGTTAACAAAGTGACAGTAGAAGTTCTAAGGGTTCCCCAAATTCCTACCTCAGAGTTAGAAAATAGTATAAACTCCATCAACACGTGCCCATGGAACCCCCCACACACTGTCCTTAGCACAGTTAATCTCAGCAAGGTATGTGAAGAACTGGGGCCTGTACTGGCACTGGTGAATCTGTACTCGTGAATATGTCAAAACTGAATATAGTTACTGTTTGGAAATAAAAATTTTTCAATTTTTAAGTTTAATAGACAATCCTCTCAACCCATTCAGTCACATTTACAGAGTTCCCTTTGATTTCCTTTCTAGAACTGTAACACCCTACTTGCCAATGCAGTTTTCATCAACTAAACATGATAACACATTCAAACACCTTCTGAGTCACTTAAAACACTTTGAGACCCGTGAGGGAGGACTTGGAGTTCAGCAAAACCAGTAAACAACCCATCAACCGCAAAACAAACAGTGATGGAATAAAACTGTTGGAGAAACACTTGCCCACGGTTCTTTCTTACCGGACTGGTGCCACATTTCCTCCCTAATCCGCCCCATTTCTCCACTCAGAGCATTGTGAGCCCTAGCAGGAGATACCTCATGTATAAGCCCCTGAAGCCCGCACTCTACACACAGGACTACCCTCAACTTCAAGCTACTCGGCCTCATCGCTCCCGCCCCACCCCGAGCCGGAAGCGCCCCCCCCTCCACCGCCATATTGCATAGCGGTACCGAGCTGTAGATGACGAAGCCGCAGGCTCCACCCCCACCGGGACGCTCAACCGCTCCCCGGGAGTGGAACAGAGGCCCACCTCCTCACACTCAGCTCGGAGCCGCCCCTCCTCCTGCCTCTCCCATTGGCTCCTCATCCTCACTCCGAGACAATTATTTGCTCTGTGGCCTGTCAGTCAAATGGCTCCATGGTTCGCCCTGGCGCGCACGCGGTGCTAGGAGCACTTCTAGCGCGTCATCTCGCTCTTCCATAGCACTTCCTGCCGAGCCGCTCTAGGTCATCCGCCGTGGTGGCCGCCGCTGCTGCATCCGCTCTAAGCAGCACGCGCTGCCTCTTTGAATCGGTCCGGGGCGAGTAGATGAGGAGGCCGGGAGCCTTGAGGCAGAGCCCGCCGCTCCGGAGTTCCGCCGAGTCCGGACAGCCTAGGCCCGCCGGCGGCGCAGGTCAGTCGGGGCGCGGGGCGGAGGAGGCTGAGGCGGGCGGCGCAGCTGCCGTGCGGAGCCTGGCACCTCGGGGTTCGGCGGGCGGGCGGCCGTCAGGGCTAAGTAAGGTCTGGACGCGCTTCCTGGCCCTGTTTTTAAACGTTTGTGTTTTCGCCTTACGAGCTCTGCGGGTGCTTGCGGTTCGCGAGTACACACCCACCCACCCCAGCCTCCCCTTAACGTTCTGTCTCCCGCTGCGTGTCCCGGTAGAGGCTGCCCGCTGGGTTCCAGGTCGTCCTGGTAAGAGAGGACAGCCCGATGACGTGCTCTGTAGAGACAAAAGGGCATAGTATTCTGGCTGAGGGATGTTCGAATTGTTACGGTGGTGTTGGCTGAATTGAAGCATTTGTAGCTTTCCAAAGGCCTTTCCTTAGGGCCGCTGGTGTACCCGAGACAAGGTTTCCTGTAGGTACTGGCAGCAAAAAAAACCACGATAGCGGCTGCTTTCCCCTTGTTATTCAGTTTTGTGCAGCTCGTAAGTATCAGTTTGCCTCCAAATTAAGGTAAACTTGGTCTGAAGGGCCGACGAGTTTTGGCAATGAATGCCACTTCTGGTGTAGTCTGTACCAAAAACTACAGCATATTACTTTAAATCTCTAAAATATTTCTTGTAATCCTTCACTTGTTAGTGGGAGTGAAGTATTCACCAAGGTCAAAGATGATGTATGACTAGTTTGTAGTAAGTTGTAATAAGTAAAATGTTTAGTTGTGTTTTATTTTACTGTAAGACAGTGAATTCTTGGTCTGACTTACTTAAAGCCTTTACTAATATGCAGTTCAGGAGCAGTCACAGATAAAGTTTCTGCTTTTAGACTAATAACTATTTTTATGCTTTCTCCTACAATTTTTTTTTTTTCCTCTTCATGGTTCAGTTTCTACTCAGCAGTTTGATTTTTCACTTCCTGCATGTCCATCATCACTGTTTTCTCTAATTAAGAGATCAAATTAAAAAAGCTGCAAGTGTTACTGCTGAGACATGAATTCATGGAGTAAATGAACTATTGAGGAGCAGTCCACATCTCTCTTAGTTATAAGTCATCAGTTTCATTGCTCTGGAGTTAGAAGATATCTTCAAATCTGTAAGATGTGTACATGAACTTGTCAGAAAGGCTCTTTTCATTTTTTTGACAGGTAGAAAAGGAATAGACCAATAGGGCACATAAGAGCATTGGAGGGATATGACACTTGGACTTTATTTCTTCTGGAATTTACTATGGAAGTAGGTGATCATGTCAATACTGGAATACCTACTGTGGTCTCTAGTGCTCTAGCACTAATTGCTAGTTAAATTATTTTTGGGGGGAGTTTAAAAGTTGTATTATCTGTAAAACCATGGAGAGAGGATCTCACCGCTGGTATCTGTAGTGAAGTATGTGGAGAAAAGGCAGGACTGTGCATGAAAGATTATGCCACAAATAGGCTACTTCAAACTCAATTTTCTGTAGAAGAAAAAAAAAAATCCTTTCAATATTTTGGTGACCTAAGTGCTGCAGTAATGTTTTGAAAATAATTTGCCTTGGGTACTTGGTAAATTGCCATATTATTGGGTAAATCAGATACTACATTTATGCTAAAAACTGTCTTAAGTTTGTGTCTGCCTGTGAAATGTATTCTTAAGAAAGCTGTGTTCTGTATTGTTATTATTAATATATAATATATGAATATATATATATCAATATAATGTTAATATAAACTTCTGCTTTTAGGCTTTAATTGCCACAATGCTTGTAGTGTTCTCCATATTAAGTAATTGATAAAGTCAGTGAATTAGAAAGTTGAATATGTTTGAAGACCATAAGTACAGGCCTTCTAGTCAAATGAAAGGCTTGGGTTTTTTATCTTGCTATGGACTGATAGTGGATTTAAAAGTATGAAGCCGAGAATCAAAGACAGACAGTTTCACAACTACTTGAGGGTGGTTAGGCATTGGAATGGGCTGCCCAGGGAGGTGGTTGAGTCCCCATCCCTAGAGGTGTTTAAGAGTCGCATAGATGTGGTACTGGGGGACATGGTTTAGGGACACTGGCAGTGTAGGGTTAATGACTGAACTTGATGATCTTGAAGGTCTCTTCCAGCCAAATCATTCTGTGATACTTGTTTTTTTGCGTCCCCGATGCTCTTTTTATTGGTACTTCATGTGTCTTGCCCGATGCTGTGCTGCCCTGTTTGTGTACTAAAGCTAAAGGAAAATAAATATGAACAGGTTTGGTTCCAGTTTAGCAGTTCAGTAGAAGGTCAAAGGAGCATTGGTGCTTAAGCTGTAGTAAAAGGTGGCAATACACATTTGAAGGAAGGAGTGACTGTAGCTGTCAGATTACATCAGTTTATATTTCTAAACTGAGATATGTAGGTCAGGTAATGTACAACAGTACTGTTCTTTATCTTTCCACCAGTTTAGAGATGTTGATAATTAGATCCAATGGTTTTTAAGTTGTGCTATATAATACAAGCTCAAAATTTAAAATGGACAATGAACAGGTTTGTCTTTTTATTAATGCAGGGAGCCTTCTTGCCTCTAACATACCATAAATATATACAGTCTGTGACATTTTTACATAAGTCCTCCTTTTGGCACAGATGTGGACAGAAGTTAATTATGAAGTACTGTGCATTTAGGACAGCTTTTACCTTTCTCCTGCATTAAGTATTTCTAATAAAAGCTTAAAGAATGTTATGTTGCTGTAGTGCAGTACTTGGATCAGCATTGGTACACTTGCATATTGCTTGAATATTCATGACAGTGCAGTTTGTATGTAAAAGGGAGGAAAGTTGGGAGAAGATCTGGGCAATGGCTGTGTTTCACTAATAATCAGCCTGAGGTATTGAATGCAAATTTTGAGAGTTCTGTCATCTGTGGTAAATTGTCTCAGATTATAGAGAACAGTCATGGTTCTGACTCCCTTCTACACCTCTTCATCAGCTTCATTGGGCTGATTTCCATACCCATCTGCTGTTCCAGTCATATGGGGCAGTCAGGTGGGAAAAGAACAGAAACAGAGCTGTGAAATAAGAATTTAAGATAGATTACTTCAAAAACCACATAAATAATTTAATTATTTTTTTGAATGGAAGAAAGTGATGAAGGGGGCATGGAAAAGGTGCATAAAGCTGGGGTTCAGAAGCTCATCTAGTCCAACCTAGAAGATCATCTAGTCCAACCTCCCTTCCTGAGCAGGGTCACCTAGACTAAGTCACCCAGGAACACATCCTGGTGGGTCTTGAATGTCTCCAGAGAAGGAGACTCCACAACTTCTCTGGGCAGCCCGTTCCAGAACTCTGTCACCCTTACTGTGAAAAAGTTTTTCCTTGTGTTTACCCTAAATCTCTAATGCTTTCTTCAGGTTCTTTCATCTTAGATTTCATTCTTCTTAATCACTTCTTTATCACTGATTTAAGTAAAAGGAACAACAGCTACATTTCATTTAGTACAGCAGTGAATGGGAATTTACAAGCACATTTGACACCTTTGTAGGCTAGTTTGCAATATGACATACTAAGGGGTGAGATGACAGAAAAAAAGAATATGGAGGAGAATAAGGATGGGATATGAGATAAAAAAAAGAATAGTGGTTGAATATAAAACTTGTTGCATGCTTCATTTCTTACTTATTCTAATAAATTAAAATTAGGGCTATCTACAAAATGTTGGTAGGATGATGCTCTCTATGGCTATTATGCTACAGGGAACACAAATGTACTTTGAGCCTTAAATTTAACATCACAAATTTTATATGGTAGCATGTTAAAATATTAGTTATGCAGTAATGAGTCTCTCAGATCTAGGAGTTTGCATCTAACATTGTCTTTTAAGAGTTCTGACTGATCACAAATGCTTCTGAAGTCAGTAGGAGCTCTTAGCATTCAGTGTATCTTTACTGGTGGCCAGTAATAGTCTTGGTTGCCAGCATTCATCGAGAGAAAGTATTACTCTGATACAGGATTTTTAGTTTCCATCAAACATTGACAGAAATGACTGATGTACAGCTTCGAACAGTGCAGCACTTCCCTACAGCTCTTCATTACTGTCGTACCAATTCTGGCTGTTTTGAGCTGGTTTTGATTTTGTAAGTTGAAGCCCTAATATTTTGACTCTGGCAGGTAGTTGGTAGCTGACAGAAGATAAATCAATGAGCTATTGTAATGTCTCCAGGCATTCAGCAGTGGCTAATCTCCTCTTGTATCCCATTTTATGCAATCTAAGTTTGCTGTATTTAAGTTGGAAAAGCAACCTGCCATTTGAATTTACCTTTGATCTTGTCTTCAGACATTAGATATTGTAACTGTAACATATAGGATTCTGGAATTTGTTGCTAATTGCTCACTCAACCTCCTTAACAAAAGTCTTAATTTGATATGTTATGCAGTCACTCTGTTTCCTCATTTTGTTTATTGTGAGAAATAGTCGTGCCTCCCAGGAATACAAACATAAATAATATTTTCTGCAGTTGCAGTGTATTACTATTTTTTTTTCCAATTAGTTAGTAGTTATATCAATTTATTTTCTTAAAAAAATGAGAGGTACTTTGTGTGTGGAAATCCAGACAGTAATATAAATTCAATCTTTTGTAAGGTTATTTGAGGCAATGATATAGTGCTAAGTTAATTTTACAGTGATTAAGAGACAACACAGTAGGGGCCTCCCAATTAGACTTTGATCTGAGGGTCTTTCTCTCAACACTTGATGAACAAGAGATGAGAATTAATGGCAAGACATGAGGCTTTGAGCAGCTGGGGTCCAGGTTCTGTCTTTTATTATGAGAGTTGATGTAAAGGAAGATATTTAAAGTTAACTGGATACATGTAATTTGATTTCTTATCTTTAAAGTTTATTGATCTCAAAGTGACATCTAAAATATTCTCTGTTATTGAGAGTAACTGAAACTAACAATTAAATGGAATACTTTTTCACACACAAAAAAAGAAGGCACCACAAACCCAACTCCAACCCCCACCATTAAAAAAATAATCTCAGTATTCTTGTGGTGGCTGAGGAGTTCTTATCGCTGTTTGTATCCTAACTTTGTGAATGTAAAAAGAGGGACAGGAAACCAAGGGCATGCATGGCTTGTTCCTCATGCTCCTACACACCTATCAGCCTGCCAGCACTGAATGCACATTACCAAACGCATTGTAGTTCCTGAAGGAAAGAGGAACTGTTGGTGATGCTCTCTTCAGAGAGGGTAACTCAAAGCATCCCCACCATGTACTTGTTCCCCCTGCCTGGGCTGTAGATCTCAATGCTGTGACTTGTCAGAATCTAGTCTGCTAAAAAGGCTAAAAATTGGTTAATGTATGTCAGGTAGGTATCAGGATTTTTTCAATGGCCTGGAAATCAAGAGTTGCCCAGGCAAAAGTAATGCAGCATGGTTAACAATGAATGTAAAAGAGTAGCATAGGAATGGAAGAATAAAATCTGTGACTCTAAAGAATAAAATCTGTGACTCTAAAGAATAAAATCTGTGACTCTAAAGAATAAAATCTGTGACTCTAAAGAATAAAAT
>JAOEGS010011662.1:0-16515 GCA_025447755.1 Corythornis vintsioides | reverse complement strand
TGGCAATTTAAAATCTGGTTGGTGAGGATTTTCTGAAATATTTAAAAACATACAGATTTGGATTCAGAAGAAATATTATAGTAACAGACTACCAAGTATAATAGACTGTCATAATTTTTATCCACTTTTCCACTTGTCATAGAAAAATATGTCTGTCTGTTCTTCCAGGATATGCTTTAGGATATTGTATTTCTTGAAAATGTTGCCACTTTATCTAAAAGTGTTTGGGCATGAGAGAGAGTTTATTTTTTTAAAAAAAGACATTAATGTGGTGATTTGCTTATATTGTTCTCGTTATTATAACAGTTAGATTCTTACATTTGAATCATCAGTATGTGATTCTGAGAGGGGAAAACAACTGAAGAGCTGAATACAAAACAGAGACAGCATAAATCTTGACAAAACATTAATCTACCAGGGTTTAAAGCCAATTATATTTTTAATGCACTCTATCCTCAGTAGATCCTCAAGAGAAGTACACACAATACTGGATTAAAAAAATGCATTCATTAGGATTCAAAAAATGAATTTAAATATTTTAATGTCAAGTATTTCTAAATTTAATTACTGAACAGCATGCTTGACATTGGCATATTTTTGTATATGATTGCATTCTCAAAGAATGATAAAAACTAAGGCCATCTAAGGTGTGTATATTGTTCAACACCTTGGAGAATATATGAAGTACAAAGATATATGTATTTATGGTATGATTCTTTGAAAGTTATCACAAACCTGTATCTTCAATTTGTATGCAACAATTTTAATCTCTAGCTCTTGATCATGTGGAACAGAAATGCAAACAAAATCATATTTGCATTTGTCTACTCTCCTTTAATAGATTATCATGTAATTGAGATTTTACAAGATTCTGAGAAAGATGCTTTTTCTGAGATAAGCATGCATTGGCCTATTGGGTTTTTTTTTTTTTTGTTTGGGTTTCTTTTTGATACATATTTTCCCTCAGGAGTCAATTTATCTTTGTAAACCATGATATAATTTTAGCAGGCAGGTGCTGACCCCTTTTAAATGTTGGTAATAAGAACCTCTGGATGGTCCACAGAAGCAGGCTGGAGTGTGTGAGATGATAAAGGAGGAGCAAAAATAATTGCTTTCAGGAAAAAGAAGCCATCATCCTACATTGCCAGCCACAGATTAGTAGCTGGCAATTGCTAGTAAATTCAGCAGGCTCTGAAGTCTTCACAGAAGCTTGATGACACAATATAAAAGAGTGCATTTTTTTTTTTTCTGGCTAGGAGATGAGTTCATTTGTCCAAGAAGCTCTTTGTAGTCAAACTGAATGGCACTACACCCTAGTTTAACATGCATTAAACTTGAATGGCTGTTTTAAGGTGCTGCTGTTCTCTGGACATCCAGAATTTGTTATAAAAATAAAATAGGAAAGATAAGGGATAGGCCTGAAGGAAATTTTGACCATGAAGCTCATGGTAGTTCATTCTGTCTCCATCAGTTTGTGGTTGGTACCAGTAGCAGCTGTAGATGCTCAGATGGAATTTTGTGATCTGGGGCCAGCCCAAGAGTCTAGAAAATTTTTCTGCACTTGTTTGCAATCAGGTATTGATGTGTTTGTGTGCACCTGTGTGTATGTAAGCACACACATGCTCGTTAAGCCCCATGGTTTGTTCCAGATACATCACAGTGAAACTAAGGTAAAGACTGAGTGACTGGCCTGTGAAGGGTAGAGTACTTCAGCAGCTGTGGGATGAATTTTCTAGTGTCTTTTCAGAGAACAGAAAACTCTGATGAGATGACAGAGGTCCCATGATGTTTGATTTAGGTTTTCCAGTATTTTCTGATTACTGCCTTGGAATTATTAGCATGGAAAGTTGATTGTGAGGTGTAAACTGGAGACATTTTCTGCAGCAAAGGCAGGTTTCATCTCACTTTACTGATCTTAGAAGCTAGTCATCTAGCCAAAATGTATTTCACCAGCTCTCCTTGGTAGTCCAGATTGAGGAAAAGGCAACCACAGAAAACAGTTCATCCCAATTGATTTAAACTGTACTCTGGTGTGAGATGAATTTTTATCTCTTTCCTCTTTGGACTACAGAGGCAGCGAAAAGACTACCTTAAAACAAATACGTCTTTCAGCTGGTATGTGAGATGAATCCTACTTCAAGGACTAAGTGGGTTCTTAAATATCTCCTTGATATTACCAGATTTTTTTTTCTCTGAAGTAAATATTATCTGTAGCACCCAGTATTTACTTTGACTTTGTCATATATCTGCCATATGGGCACGAACGTATTTCCCAGATCTGTTGCATAGTTCATACCATAAATATTCCTTGCATATCTAGGCTTTTGCCTACATGTGAGATTAAATTGAGGTGAAGAGGCAATTAGTGCCATGAGATCTGAGTTCAGAATTTGATGCCATAGTGAGCTCAACTGTGGATTCAGTTGTGGAAAACAGGCTAAGTGTTTTGAATGGCATTATTACCTAATTATACTTACCTAATTACATTTTAATTAGGATAAGTAGCCAAGGGTTCAGTATTCCTAATAAGAAGAGCTTCTGTCTGAAGGATTTGACAGCTCTTTGGCATGGAAAATTATCAATTTTGGTCTACATTGGGGTTGGGTATTTGTTGTTATTGTTGGTTGGTTGGTTTGTTTTTGCTTTGCTTTGTTATTTCCTGCCATTTTGTGCACAGACAAAAGTCCTCATTTTTAAGTGTATAGTAAATTCTGTAAGTATGGGTGTCATTTTGCTTCATTCTTTTTATTCACAAGATGATTTTGCTGTTGGAATGTGTTCACAGACTGACATTTCACAGAATTTTTACAATGGTTAGCATAAAAACAAAACATAAGCTGTGCTACCTCTGCATACATTCCAGAGAGGATTGTAACAAAGTCTATGACTTTGACCTATTCAATGTTTTCAATTTGGTGTGTTAGCCATTTGCAATGTCCTCCATTTCTAATTTTGGTACTTTGTGAGCAGGATACAAAATAGTCCATCAATATATGCAATAGTGAAAAGGTCAAAAAATGCTGATGCTTGTGAACAGGAAAATAACCTTGTTGGAAACCTGATCACCTCCAAGTGTGCTTTTACTCTGAAAAGTGGTATTCTTAAAGATTATGCTTATTGACTTTCTATTTCTTTCTAATCAGATTGATTCAGTTTACTTGTTTAAGAAGTTGTCTTTTTTTCTAATTGCAATATAAATATTTCTCATGTTAGACTGTTATTTTAAATAATAACATTATTAAGAATAGAAGTTCTGCATTCAGAAGCTATGACTCTGTCTATTGCAACTGAGACTAGTAACCTCTTTTGTGATACTTGAATTTTCCCTAGTCACTGTTTAATATATACTTACTAAATTATTTCCCTGGGATGTTACAGTCTAAGGATGTAGTATATATATGTACTGAAAATTTCAGAATGGTCCCTTAGTTAACAATTATTTTATTCATATGCAAGGCAGGATGAACTTCTTTCCAACCTTGTATATATACTCCATGTTGCACAGTTTCATGGGAATAAAATATAATAAATCATATTCTTCAGATAAGCAGATATTATGACTGCAAAGACACAAAGTTTACACATCTGTTGGATAAAGCACTTCCATGTTTATACAATAACTTTCCAGAGAGGAAATGTGCTTTAATCACTCATGTTTTCTATTTCTCTGCTTTATGTTCCCAGAACCAAGATCTTCTGGGCACCACATTAAAGCATTGAGAGATCCTAGTCAGTGATGCTGAAGCATCATTCCCAGCCAAACTTTTCCTTCTTTTGCTTAGATAGTGAACAAATCAAACTGTGATGTCTAAATTCTCACGAGACTGTTGTGAGAGCCAAATGTGATTCCAATAACACAATAGCTTCAAATAGACACTACAGATATAAACATAATCTGGTCACTTCCCTACAACCATGATTTTGCAGACTTTCTTGAATGCTCTGTTTTGGATTGTCTTGCCACCATGCAGATGTACTTAATCCAGGATCCTACCATTAAAGTCAAACAAACAAGAAAGTTGCATGGGAACTTAAACCCACTTAAAGAGATGTTGGTAAAGCATAATGACAGAGTATAGTACAAAGTGTTGTTCAGTCAGTTATATTGAATTGATTACATAAATCTAAATGTTAAAATCTTCAGAAAGAACTAAAAAAAAATTCCATTTGTTACAGAGGAACAGAAAGAATAAACATACAGTTCTCCAGAAAACTGTGTTGAAGGATCTTTAACATATTTAATATCAAGGGATTGTAATGATAAAAGCCTTTTCACATTTACTTACTGTAGTTTGTTTCATCTTGTTCAGCTGCTCTCTCTCTGTTATGCATTAAACATATATTTTGAAAGGATTTGTGAACATGTTTGTGATAATGTAAAGGCCATAACCTTTTCAGTACCTCTTCACAGGCTGTTTGTCTTTAATTATTTCCATCTTCAGTTCTGAAAGTTTAGTTTTCAGTCTTAAGAGGAATTATTTCTGTAAAGGCATTCTAATATACTTCCCCTGTATCCTTGTCCTATCATCAGAACAGATTGTGCATCTTAACAGAATTTTGGTACCTCTGTTTTTAACAATCTTACTTTATAGGAGAAGATCTGTATATTACATAGGACAATGAAGGTTAAGGTGAATACAGGAAAGATAATGTAAACACTTCAATACTGATGAACACTGATTTCCATTCCAACCATCTCATTCAAATTCTTATGCAAATATTTTCATGTTTTCAAATAAACACATTTTTTTTTCTTATACAACTGCTTGACCTTTAAACTCATTGTATATTTCATTTGTTCAATTTTTTGTTTGTTTATTTTGATGGCTCTTGTCTGTGCATCTTTATATTAGATCATCAAAAGCTGGGTTTTTCACTTTGGCACATACATTCACTTCTGTGATTCTGTTAAAATATATATTAGAAATCTTTCTCTAAATACAGATTTCTATTTTTCAGACCTCAAGGCAATCTTGACTAGCTGTCTCATTTCCTAATAGTCCTCCTAGTCCTCCTATTATTGACACTTTTGTATTACTCAAGATATCTCCTTTCACTGTGTTGGGTTTAATTATATCACAACAGCTTTTGGCTGAACTGTTGTTCTTTCTAGATGCAAATGAAACCAGATGTGTTAGTTAGAGCCCAGTCCAAAATTACAGCAGTTCCCTGTTCTGCTAAGAGCTAGTATCAGGCAAAAGCTGAGTGCAGAAATTTGGTATCTTGGTTAGATACAATGCCCCTCTGTCCACTGGTGTCTGGCATGGGTCAGGAAGAAGGAGCTGCAGAATGGCAGATATTTCAATAGGGGGAGGAATTAAGTAAACCAACAGCTTTGCTTATTGATCACTTTTAAACTTCCTTTAAAAAGAAAGTAAAAAATAAGTTTGGCATTTTGCTTATTGAAAACACCTTTCTCCTTCATCTCACACAGGAACAGAGGAGAAAGAAAACTCATTTGTAAAAAAAAAAAACAACCCAGCCTTTAAGCATCTCTCAGAAATTACTAGCTGTTAATCCTTGGTGTCAAAATGCTACTCTAGTGTGGTGGCTCCACTGGCTTGGGACATTAATTTTGAGGGGTTGCATAAAAATTTATGAATATCTTACACATTTTGATCTTGCATTACATTACACCAGACCATGTTATTTTCTTTTCCATGAACTGAATGCTGGTTAATTACTAGCCAGGCCTCTTGTCCATAAAAATAAGCTGGCTTTAAATTGTAAAAACTCTTTTAAAGAAAAGGTATAAAAATTCTAGTCCTCCACATGATGTTTATATTCCTGATGCTTTCTCCAAATTCCCTCCCTATCCTGTGTTCCTTATGGAAAATTTTATGGAGTCTGTTACAAAAGATGCTTTTAAATCTCCATAGAGAGAGATCTTGTTAAGAAGAATAGGCTGTGGGGAAATTAAATATTGGAAATTATAGTTTTCACAGCCTAAGATATTTCTGAGGAAAAAATCAATGGATTCTAATCTTGATCTTTTTTTTATTATGAGAGAATTTCAATAGAACAAAACCAATTGTTCAATTGAAAAATGTTTTGATTATATGTATGATGCATTGCTCTGATTTTTAACCTGTCAATTAAAACTGATGACATAAAAATGATGAGGGAACTGTTTATAATACCAAATTAATCTTGCAATATATTGCAAGATGAACATATTTGATAATCTTGGAAGTGGTAGGAGAAGGCTGACCTATGTATGATTTTTAGTTTAAGTGACCAGTGGCATGGCAGGGCAAGCTCAAAAAAAAAAAAAAAAAGACAAAGGGCAGTCTTTCTAGTTTGCTTATGAACTGATGATGTTAGGTTCATTGAATTAAAAGGAGTTCAATGTTCACCTGCTGTTTCCACACGGGAAGCAAACTCAGTGACTTTCTTCAGTTTTGCATTTGGATCAGTAAATTTCACTATGATACAGTGGATTTTAGACAACTGTGATCCAATCACTAATAGCAGTGCAGTTGCTAACACCAGGCTTACCAGGATGTACTCTTGATTGCTTACATGTTTATGAGAGTTTCCTGAGCTCAGGAATCAATTACAGTGCTTTGACATTTTTCAAAGCAACAGTCTAGTTTGGCACAGTTTGACTTTTTACTGCTTTCTTGTCCAAGGTACTCTTTCCCATCTGTGACACCCTCCTTGACAAGACCGGGTATTTTAGGATACACACTGATCACTACATGCCAAACTGATGCTCTAAAGGGGTATCCAGGCATTTATCCAGAGAATCACAGATTGGTAGGTATTAGAAGAGACCTCTGGAGATTTTCTCATCCAACTCCCAATGCCAAAGCAGGTTCACCTAGAAGAGGTTGTGCAAGACTGCATCCAAGTGGGTTTTGAATGTCTCCAGAGCAGGAGACTCCACAACCTCCCTGGGCAGCCCCTGCCAGGCTCTGGCACCCTCACTGGGAAAAAGTTTTTCCTTGTGTTTACCTTAAACCTCTTTTGCTCCAACTTGCTCCCATTGCCTCTTGTCCTGTCATTGGATGACACTGAGCAGAGTCTGGCTCCATTCTCCCTATACTCACCCTTAATATATTTATGGACATTGATGATGAATTATGTGAAAACATCTTGCCTATTAAACATCTCTGTATAAAGAACAATATTATAGACAAAAAAAAAAAGAAGTTTGAAATCTTTAACTTCAGGTGATATTCATAGTGTGTTTCATATTTAGTAGAGCAACTTGATGAAGATTAGTGGGAAAATATTTGTATTATTTACAATCCACATGGAAAATAGAACTCAAACCTGAGCTTTCTGATCATGAACTATTTATTAAGAGCTCACAAATAAAGAATTGGTCTTTATTAAATGAGAAATATCTTTATTAAACAATAAATATGACAAAGTCATAACAGAAAGATGTGCCAGTCTAATGATGTCAAATGGGTTTTAGCCTGTACAAACATGACTGCTTTCAAAGCAATAAGGTTTTGATGAGTAGTTTGTCTCTGATTGCCTGGATGGTGTCAAATGAAGTATATTGTCTTTCTCCAATGCAGTTCCATAAAATTTAGTTACCAGGGGAGACAGACAAATTTGAGCTATTTATATATTTTATCTCTGCTACTGTTGTCCTGCTCATGTAATACCATCAGACACAAGAAACTTTCCCCAGGAACTGCAACAGACTTGGAATTTTTATTGGTTTGTTAGGGTGCACAGATCCAAAGAGACTTTTGATCTACAGAACAAGACTGTATCAGTAAAAGATATTGTAATAGATATTGCTGAAAAAAAAAACCAACCCAAAATACAAAACCCAAAAACCCTAAAAAGCACAGCTCTCTTTTTTTTTTTAAAATGTAAAACTATATGTTGTTTGTTTTTTTAAAACAGTAGACATGACTTTGTTATAAAGGTCCAAGAATTATAATATCGGAAAACTTAATTAAAGAAAAATCAGGAGCATTAATCACAGTAATAGAAAAGAAGCAGACTTCCTTTTTAATACAAGAATAATGTATTGCTCTCATGATGGTATATTCTTTCATTATGATTTTGATTATCATAGGACTGACTTCACTCATAGCTGGCAGTAGCTCCAACACTTACAATTAATGCTGAAATAAATATTACATTCATCCTTTCTGAACTGAACCTAACCCAAAGTCAACACAGTTACGCTTCTGTATTTACAGAGTTGAGGGTCAGTTGATATTTTCATTATACTCTTTATTTTAAAATTTCTTAAATTGGATTTTTCTTTTAGTTGTGTTTATTTTAGGCCTTTTGTATTTAAAATATTAACTGCATGAAAACCACATGTGTATGCAAAATTAAATATGCATGCCAAAGAAAAATTCATGATCCAACTTTAAAATATATGGGTTCTCTTTTTTTTTCTGAAAAAAAAACCAAACCCACAACACTTCAATTTGTTGACTTTAATATAATTTACTCATATTATTAAAGCAGGACTTGGCATATTTCCTTCTTTTGCAAGTATTGCATCATTTTAATAACAGTCATCAATGCTGTCCTTGCCAGCACTGTTTAAAAAGAATGATGCCCATGAATGAACAACTGTGATCTGGCTGGAGTTCCAGTCTTGAACCTTGCTGTGCAAGTCTGACCTGTGGCTGAGATTTCACTGCTTCCTGAAAGGAGCAGAAGTAGTAGGAACTTTGGCATGGGAGTCAGGAAGGTCCTGTCTGTGCTTGTTGCAACAGAGCAGATGTTGAATGGGGATATCCAGAAGTAGTTTCCAGGGGTATATTTCTCCCCTGATTTCAGAAAAGAAGTGACAACTCTTGCTGGCTGAAGTGTCACCTGAGAGACCTTGGAGATGCAAGCAAATTGCAGGGTGGAGGGCTGTCTACAGAAATGCTAGCTGATCAAGTCCTCAGCCTTAGCAAGCAGATGGTAGCTATTCTTGGTATTTGCTGCAGCAGGGCGAATTTCCCATTGACAGCACTGAGCTGGAGATCTGTAACGATGATTAAGAGCACCTCCTGAATCACTGTCATTTTGATTGTCATGCTGTTGGTGGTTGTATATGCAGGGATACACCACAGGTTATTTTTAAGTCGAAAGCCTGAATTATTATCTTGGTCAGAACAACATGAATATTTTCTAATCCCTTAATTTGGTGCCAGGAGGAAACGGGTTCGTGTTGCTCCCTGTGGCTCTTCTTCTCTATGTATTAGAAGAAGGAAATGAGGCAAAGCCTATTCCAGTGAAGCTCTGAGCTTTTGAATGAAAAGTAGTGAAGTTCCATCAAGCCAAATAGGAATACATCAGCTGGAAAAAAAAAAACCAACTGACACACACAATACCCAAACAACAAAACAACCCATAAAATAAAAGAATAATGTTTAGAAGGGTAGAGACAGGAAATTACTTGTGAGAAATGTCTAACACTGAGTGATTTCTTTTTTAAATGTATGATGCCAATTTAGTGTTTAAAGCTGCTCAATGGCTGGAATACAAACTTCTGGTGAAATATATTAGGTGTTTAGAGTCACTTAGTGGTTAGTGAAAAACCCTCCTTAATGAAACAATGTATTAATTGCTCAGGGCCACTCAAAGCAAATGCACATAAAATATTTAGATGTCTGGAGATGCTCAGCAGCTTGATAACCAACTTTTAATAAAGTCTATTCAGTGTTTAGAGTTTATCAGCAGCTAGGAAAACAACCTATGCTCAGCAGTAGAAATGCAGGGCTAATAAAATACAGAGCTGCTCAGTGGCTGCAGCAAGGTTTTTAAAGCTACACGAAAATTAAGTAGACTAAATTAAGCAATAACAGTAGAGGCCATGGTAGATCCATAGGATTAATGGCTGTCTGGGATGAGTTGATGGCCTGTGGCTACATTTCAGGCCATTAACCCCAGCTGGTCATTAGTCCCCATGAAATGCCCAGCAGTGAGGTCATGATTACTATTGTAAGTATCTAAGAAAAAAAAAGTAGTCAAACAAAACCAATAACCCCTCAACAGCCTTATATGTTCTATAGTATATGGATGTGTATAGTGTCTATATACATTTGAAAAAGGGATGTACATATTTTTATTAACAAAGATTTTCTCTAGAACAATTTCAGTACCTTAGAGTCTGCAGATTTCTGGGAAATCTACTTCCATTTTCATTTGGTACATGAATAAAAATCAAAGTTTTGGTGCTCTGCACCTCCTAGTTGATGCTGTCTGCCATCTTTAAGTCTAGAAGTAGTACCTCAGATGGGAAATTTAGTGTGGTCTTGCTTGGGTTAAGTGGATGTTGCATTTGGGGATATTCCCAGGGTCCTATGTCTTTCACATACTGACCTACTTTTCCTTTCCTTATTATAAATAGAAGAGTGGTGTTAGTACATCCTGTTGTACTTTGTGTTTTTATAGAACATGTACTCAAGATGCTAAAGAACTTCTCACAGACTATGCAAAGATTGCTGGGCTTGCTGCTGAAATGCAGTTTCCTTGGGATAATGGCAGCTCTTTCTGGGACAGCAATATTACACACTAGTGTTTTAACAAGAGGAAGTGAAGATAAAGTTTAATTGAAACACCAGGGGAAAATTAGACATATAGGACAGTGCTATATCTGCAGCAATATATCTGTAGGCTCAGTCCTGCTCCAACCTAAAAGAACAAGGGTTAGGCAGCTGACTTCAGTGGGTGCAGGATTAAGCTGCAAATCATCTGTGTGACCTTCACTGTATCATGACTTGTTTTCCAGTTCAGGTTAAACCCAGAATTTGTTTGAGAGTGTTTTTGTTCCTCTAAGACAAAGAACAACTTGCAGCCTAAATGCTGAATATTGCCAAGGGGCTGCTGTGGGCTCCAGGAACTTGGCAAAGGCAGGAGTGGAGGACTGAATTTGTTGAGAAATGAGCAGATGTGTTAAAGCTGTACTAAGCTGTTAGTGTTTATTAAATTCAACTTGTCAAAGGTGTAGTATAAATTACTTTATCAGTTGCTTGTAAATGGCATAATCCTCTGTGGGAAAGGGTAAAGAAAGGGTAAAGCAATGTATTTAATATCCAATAAGCTTCTAAAACATGTCATTCCAGAAAGCTGGGACTGACACATTCACCAATACAGAAATGCAAGCACTGTACCTTCTGTGACCTCCTCCCTCTTCTTCCCCCTCCCTGCATTTCTGGGGCAAATATGATGTCTGGGCAGGCATGCTTATGAATCCTTGGCAGCATATATTGGCAAGAAAGCTGAAATTGCTATACCAAGTCATCATATCAAACTATTAGGAGTAACACTGTCAATAGTAAATTGCTATGTTGCAAAACAGCAGGTGACAGAGGAGTCTTCTAGCAGGGACACATGGATCAGATGCAGTATCTTACACCACACAAGAAAGGATTATGAATGAAGCCCCAGAGGAGCATGAACAATTTTATAAAATTAGGATAGAGATCTTAGTATCACAGAAAGAGGCTTTTTAAAGTGAAATCCTTCCTTCCAATGCTAAGCACATCAGGTCAGAGTCTATGTTGTGCCTCTAGGAGTTGCAATACAGACCTCAAAGCTCAGAGTCAAATGGGAGAATAATGACTTTACATTACCTCTGTATGCTCATGATTCTGGGCTGCTCCTGCAGAGTTGGCCTGAATTTCTGCAGCTATGTAATGTGGCCATACACCCAACACATCCATCCTATTGCTGTCTGGCTCTGTCCCTTCCTTACCCCAGACTGAGAAAGAGCTTTGAAGACAGATTATACAAATGTGATATCTACAAGCATATTTATCTTGACACAGATATATGCTGTGAAAAATCATTTAAAGAGTTAGGGATGAACAAAGCAAAAAAACCAAAATAAAAATCTAAAAATAAGAATTGCAAAAGCCTTAAGGATACTTTAAGGTTTTTGGTGGTGGTGTGGTTTTGTTTGTTTTTTTGAGAAGACAGGGTTCTGAAGTTCTTATTTAATAATCCCTATGTACCAAAAATATAACAAAACTTTCAAAGTATTGAGTATTGCCATTCATTTGACAAGTTATCCTCATGTCAGTTGTGATACATAGCAAAATTCCAGATCTATGAATTTTATTCAGGAAGGCTTCAAACCTGTGTAGTGTTTTATCTTGTTATTGTCTCAGATAAATATCCCACTATTATCTTTGTAAATTGCTAATGGAATTATATGTCTCTGTGTATAGGTTTGTTTGTTTGTTTTTCTTTTTAAATTTTAAAATAGTGAAATAAAGAAAA
Organism: Corythornis vintsioides; assembly: GCA_025447755.1. Lineage (NCBI taxonomy): Eukaryota > Metazoa > Chordata > Aves > Coraciiformes > Alcedinidae > Corythornis > Corythornis vintsioides. The sequence goes on along the minus strand of JAOEGS010011662.1, from coordinate 4,314 downwards.
TTGGAGGTTTTTCTGCCTTACAATCTTATTCAAAAATTAATATTTCAAGTGTATCCATCATCTTTCAGATTTTCCAAGTGTCTCGACTCCCATCTCTGCAACAATTTTTCTGATTAGCCTCCTGTCCTGTTTAATCAATAGAGCTACAAGGCCAGATATCTCTCACTCTATAGTTATCTTTCATTGTACAGTACATAATGCCACTAGTCCTGCTGATAACAAAGAGCACACAGAGGGAATGTGGCACTGCATGTTTGTTATCTTCCACTCAGCTAAACATACCTCTCTTTCTCTCTCGGCTCTTATCAATGAAAAGATGCAGAAAACAAGCTACTCCTAGTGTTAACACTGCACATACCAGTTGGGACCAAGATTTTTTGTCTCTCTGAAGTCTGTGGTTTTCCAACACTGCAAAAGCCTGCCAGTTTGATACATCACCTTGTCAGCCTTTTAGAAGGTAGCGCAAAGTGGTGCTGTCGGCATCCAGCCTCACACAGATGGAAGGAGTACTTTGGATACATTGAGAACATAAGGCAGGGGAGATTGACCCAAAAGCTGTTCATGGTTGACCTCAGAACTGCAAAAAAAAGGAAAGTAATCCAATTCTGTTCTTTCTCATTTCCTACAAAACATGAAGGCTGATAAGTTTTGGTCTCTCTCACACAATAAGAAAATAGTTAAATTGAACCTTCGCTTCGGTTAGAGAACAATTTAGCAGTTTCCCTTCTTGCAGGTCTGTCACTCATGAAGGGTGAAATCACCTTGCTCAGCAAAAAAAAAAAAAAAGACCATAATTTATGTCTCTCTGACACAAAACACCCTAATGAATTTGAGTCTAGTCACTCTGATCTTTTGAGACTTTTAACCAAGAAATACTTTGCTGGTGCCTCCAAAATACATGGGAGAATCTGATGTTCAGTGATTAAAAGGAATGATGATCATATAATCAGACAAAATATATTCAGAGAGAAAAATTCTTCTTCCCTTGAAGGCATAAATTTATTGGTTTATGTGTGTGCCGCATATGTATGGGACAAAATCTGTGTTAACTAAGAATGGTTTGAAGAAAAACACCCTGAGCTTGTCTATTTACACACCATATCCATCTTTAGAAGTATACAAGGAAGATCATATTACATGTTTTGCAATGTGACTTTTATCAGAAGTATGAAAATTTTGCAACTAAATAAGAAAGGCAGAAATATAATTTTGCTTGTAGTAGATGACAAATAATCTCCAGAGCACAGTTATGCTTGTGTTGGAATCAGTTTAAAAATGGCAATTTCTAACACTGTTCTGAACTTTTAGATAAGATATGATCCTAGAGCTGTGGTTTATGTCTTGCTTGATAACTTGACCTTTGATAATGTGTCTCAGTAATGCAATTCAAAGCTTTGCATAGTATTTATGATGTGTTCATAACCCCATTACTTCTAGCTCTAGGCAAACACTACGTATCTTCATTCAAATTTTAAAAATAAATTTACTTCAAGTGAGTTGATAGAATGCTTGAGTTTGCTTTCTGCAAATATTCACCAAATGAGTAAGACTAGTGTGAAAAACTTGAGATAAGGAAATTTACTGTGTAATAATCAAATAGCTTTTTGAAGCTGGGCTTGGATATTGTGCTGAATTCTATGTTTTGGAGGTTCTTTATGTACTCTGATGATTAGCTAAAAAAAAAATAAAAATCATACAATCCCAAACCAACGTAATATTGCTTGATACACTTAAAGAGCCAAGACAAATATCTGAACATTCACAGTGAACTAAGCATTCTGTGAAGTAAGGTATTCCTTGGGAATAGTTTTGTTGTACTCTTGATAAAACTGTCTATTGGATAGTTTAAATTTGATTTTTAATTAATTTAACTTCAATTAATTTTCATTGTAATTTAAACCCTTCTCTACAGAACTAGATAATTTAACTCTCAATATATATGCTATAATACAGGCAGCTCAAGTGTCACTGACTTATAATTGAAATTTTCCCAATTGGAAAACTCTGTGTGTAGTTGCTTGTAACAGTGCCAAAATTAAGTCATTGAGGTCAAAATGTTCTATACTGGATATCTGTATTTGGGTGATATATAGAAGTGTGTATATCTGTTCATGTCCCTTTATAAGTAAGCGATTATGTGTACAATTTTAAGTGATCATGAAATTAAAGATTAATTGCCAAATTAATAAAGTTGAAAACTCTGCTAAATTGGAATTTTATTAAAATATATAAGAATAAAACCAGTTGGCAGTCCATTCATCAAAGACCTTTTTGGAAGTGCACACTTAGCTAGATAGGTAGGACAAAAATCTGCTTTTATTAATATGTGTCACATTCTTCTCTCAACCATATGCATATACATTTTTTTAAGAAAATAAATTAAAAAGAGTGAAGTAAAAAAAAAGGTATATTTTGGATACAGATCCTTAACTGATGAAAACAGTTGCATTTCCCTATATCTAAATGAAAACAAGATATTTTAGCCAATTGGCATAAGTCTGTACTTGAGTACTGTATTAGTTGTGGTGAATCCCTTTTTATTACCAAGATAATCTCAAATTAATACCAATAAAACCTTTATATCACATATGCAGATAAGCTATATTATAAATTTAACATAAAAAATATTTCAGAAATGGTTCAGAAGGTCTTATGATTTTTTAAAAAATGAATAGTGTTATTGCTCTTCCTTCTATATTAAAGCCAAATTAACTGGCTATTATGAGAAACTTCAGAATGATTACTGATACAGTTCTGAAGCTCTAAATGATCTTAAGCAACTTGCCTATAAATCATTGTGTTCCACTCTAGAAGTCGGGTATATGCCAGCATATCCAAGATAGAAATCATATTATCAGCTTTCTTCCCTGATAGAAACATTCTTCTGCACTTTTGCTTATAAGGAGAACCTGAAACATCTCCTTGACTCTGAACTGAGTACTGCCCATCCTCATCCTCATCACAATTTATTTTGGAGAAGAATGTGCACATTTTGTAGTCAAGAAAAAACACCTGTTTAGTTCTAGGTTTGGGGTTTTTTTGGTTTTGTGTTGTTTATGGGTTTTTTTTGTGTAAGAATGATCAAAAATAGCAGATGCTTGATAGCTCCTCAGAGGTTAAGAATGCTAGAATGAATCCTGTCAGAGATAGATTAGTAGACAGAATGAAGGTGAGGCAGTCAAAGGTGCATGATAAATGCAATTTATCACATGGATATGCAATTTTCCACATGAACATCAATTCCACCTTTGTGTTAGTCTCTCATCTAATGCAGTAAACCCATCCTCTGTATTTTCATAACAGAAGTGACTAGTTAAAACCAGGTCTCATGATCAAGTAATTTCAGTATTTTCCACTTACTTTGTAACCAGAAGAAAACAAAGTCAATTTAAGGAGTCTTAAATTAGGGAGAGATTAATTTAAGTGTGTAGAGAGACTTGATCTGGAGCCTTTGCTTCCTGTGTAAGTGCTCTAAACATGAAGAGTAGACCCATAAATGAATTTATGGTGTATTGTGGTGTGTGGCAGTGCAATACGGGTAAGTTATGAGGCCACTTAAGGGAATGGATTCACATAATGCTGATAAAAGTTGTGTGCACATGGAAGTCAGAGGAGACGTTCTGCTGTGTCCTTAGGTGTAAACTTCAGATGTCAAATTGCACATGCTGCTTCTGTGTTTGATGTAGTAGACTTTAAGAACTTGAAATTTGTTAATTTGAAAATGTGTTTTCAAAGGTAACAATTACTTCACGATCTCAAGAACTATTTATATTTTCCCTACTGCCAATAAATACCTGTGGTTCATAAGAATACACCTAGTACTTTTTTGTTTATATTTATATGCAAATAGTATTTATAATAGTACTTAATGCTACTATTGCCATCTCCGTTCAGGCTTATTGTCTTATTTTCCTCCAGTTACACTTTTAATGTCATGTTAATACATTTCACCTTGAACTCTTCTATCCTTAGATCATAATTACAAAGAATTCCTTTCTACAGAGGTGACAATGAAAGACTTTAAAATGCCTTAAAAAAAAAGAAAAATGAATTCAGGAAGGGATATTTTTAACATGTTAAGACATTGATTTTTTTCCACTGGAGATAATTAGTCTGTAACTTTTCCCATAAAATAAATGTCCAGAATTAACGTTCCCCTCCCCGCCCCCCCCAAAAAAAATAATCAGGAAGCTTGTAATAAATGGAAAAAGTTGCAAGGCATATCTACTTCATGGCAGTCATTACTACATCCAAGTACTCAAATCAGAATACAGTTATATATAGATATATATATAAAGAAATATAATTTTTCTC
>JAOEGS010011661.1:7789-19762 GCA_025447755.1 Corythornis vintsioides | reverse complement strand
AGACATTCCAGCCCCACCTGGATCTGTTCCTGGGTGACTTGGTCTGGGTGCCCCTGCTCTGGCAGGGGGGTTGCACTGGATGATCTTCCAGGTCCCTCCCAACCCCTGACACTCTGTGATTCTGTGCTGAGGATTTCTGGCAATATTTGTTTTTCTTTATCTTTTTATTCCAGTGAAGATGAAGAATTTCTATATTTTTATTGCTGTCCTGCTCATCCCCTGGAGTTTCTCTCTGGCAAAGTATGATGATTTTGAGGATGGGGATGACATGGAATATGATGATAATGACTTTGCTGAATTTGAAGATGTCAATGAAGATGCAGTCACAGAGTCTCCTCAGAGGATCATCACAACAGAAGATGATGAAGAAGAAGCCACTGTAGAGCTCGAAAGTCAGGATGAGAACCAGGAAGACTTTGATGACACAGAAGCCCAAGTAATGCCTCATCTCCCTCCTCTGATTCCTAACCTTATCCCTACACCTTTCTTTTTGGGTTTTCATGCTCTTTGTGATTTTTTGTCCTTTAGGAAGGTGATACTGAGAGTGAGCCCTATGATGATGAGGAGTTTGAAGGCTATGAAGAGAAACCAGATGCATCTCACAGCAAAAATAAAGACCCCATAACAATAGTGAATGTAGGTATCATTTCTGTCTGGTGTTTCATCACTGATGGATGTTTTTAGGGTGGTATGCCAGTGATGTCACTGGTGTACAAACATATGCATCAGGGAGAAGCTGTTTGACAGGATTTACTGTTTGAATTCACAAGAAGCAGTGCAGGAAAAAGTGTGGAGACAAGAAATACCTCAAATAATGCAATAAAACAGCAGCAGATTATGATCCAGGGGTGCCAGCTCTGAGTTCTGTGCCCTTCTGCATTGGTTTATGCCACTTTAAATAGCAGCTCTTGAAGTAAATCTTCTGGGGCAGCTGCTTTTGGTCTTTTGGTCTCTATTTTAAGCTGCTGGAACTGCCATCCTTGGATCAGTGCTGTATTCAAACTGAGAACTCTCATTGGAATATAGATCAGAAAATTGATCCTGAAGACAGACCTTTTGAAATGCAGCTTTGACCAAAGCATTTTATGTCTTGGCTTCTTTTACCTGTTTGACTGTGGAGGAGAAGTAGAGGAGCTGAAGTGATGACCTTCATTTAATACAGAGAAAAAACACCCATCTCAGAGTGTCTGAGTGCTTTGTCAACAAAGAAGAGGTTGCAATGATGATGTGCTTCCAGTAAACAAGGGGTATTTTTAGCTTGTCCATGGCTAAAGTTTCAGGCTAGAAATTGACTCCTGATGGGTTCTGAAGCCAGTGTCTCTGTCCACCCTGCAGCATCTTCTTGTTACTTCCCAAGAGAGTTTTATGTAATGATTGGGTGCTCGAGGCCTGTATTTTTATTATCCTTAAAACCTCTTTTTTTTTTTTTTAGTGTTATGGCTGGCCTTGGCAGTGGAAATTAAGGTTTGGGTACTTTTATGCCTGAAGGGTGATAACAGTGATAGCAAAATGGCTAGTTACTCTCTGGAGATGGCAAGGTCAGGCAGGCTTCCCTGCTCTCCCACAGTCTGGTGACATTCTGAACATGCTTTTGGGTATTTCACCAGAGCAACAACCAGATAATTCTGTGGTGGGTAGGGCAGTCGAGCTTAAATAATCAGTGGGTTGAAATGCTGTTGATATTCTGAGGGACACGTGCTAGCACAAGCTCACTTGGAAGAGAGAAGGATTTGGTTTGTGTTAGCCAGGTGTTTTGGGAGTGCTGTTATCAGTTATTCCCTGTATGATTGTGTGTCCCAGTAGAGCCCCGTGCCTTAGGCAGGCTCAGCTCTGTCCTGTGAAGCTTATTGCTGTGTTTGGGATGAAGCTCAGCACTCTGCCAGACTGTTGATGTGTACAGAATCCACTCATTCAGGAGGTAAAAGAGAGTCTCTTGGTTTCCTGCAGGTCCCTGCTCACCTTCAGAACAGCTGGGAGAGTTACTACATGGAGATCCTGATGGTAACAGGTCTCCTTGCTTACATCATGAATTACATCATCGGGAAGAACAAAAACAACCGCCTGGCTCACGCGTGGTTCAACACTCACAGGGAGCTGCTGGAAAGCAACTTTGCTCTGGTTGGTGAGTTCCATCATGACTAAGATCCCATCTTAGTTTATTTGAATTAAACTGGTTTTGCAGCAGCATGGAGGCTAGAGAGCAGAGTGACTTTTTCCAGCACTGATGATAGATGTGTGTGGACAAATAATCTTCCAGTGCCAGTATGGGGTTGCAGTAGAAATTATTCAGAGAAATCACTGAAGTTATCCAGCAACAACTGAGCTCTAAGCCTACTGATGAACTTTCAGTGTTGACATGAGTGATTTTTTTTGGATTGCAGTTCTCTTTCACTGTTGTGTTCTTCAGGGGATGATGGCACTAATAAAGAAGCTACAAGCACTGGGAAGCTAAATCAAGAAAATGAACACATCTATAACTTGTGGTGCTCTGGAAGGGTGTGCTGTGAAGGAATGCTCATCCAGCTGAAGGTAAGGATGAGGGTGTGTTTAGCACTGTTCAGCTGTCAGCAGTTTTCAGGTTCTAGAGACTTTTTTTGGTCAAGTGTGAGCAACAAGCTCAGCTTGACTGGTTCCCACTCAGATACAGGGGTCTGAATATACACAAGCAAAGGGAACATGGGTGGAACTAAATGTACCAGCCTGTGTTCACCCACCCAAGCAGGTGAGTGAATGCTTCCAGAAAGAGTCTAGAAAACAGAAGTGTAGTGTGAACAGAGAATGGAGAGCCCAGCTGCCATTTAGAGGGAGTTTAGCTTGTTGGAGGAATGTACCAACAGCAATTCCAAGGAAGGACACCAAAGACAGACAAAAAGTTTTGCCCCTAGGATGGCACAGTCCCACATAATTGTTTAACTCCTAAAGTGAGGGAACAAAGCCCTGAGAAACCCATTTAATGCAGGAAACAGCCCAGCTTTTGAGCAGTGTGACTTCCAAAGGGTCCTTCCTAGCTGAATTACTCTACAAAAAACATCTACTTCTCCTGTTTTTCCTTGAGCTTCACTGCTACCTGCTGCTGCACTCTGGGTATGTTCTGCCATCTGCCATGTTCACAAACTTGTGTTTTCAGTTTCTCAAGAGACAAGACCTCCTGAATGTTCTTGCACGCATGATGAGACCAGCTTCAGACCAAGTGGTATGTACTCAGCCCTCTGGATTAGCTGTGGTGAATGACTGCAGTGCTTTGGTTCTGCTTTGCTGCTGCTGATTGTCCTTAGGACACACAAGTGATCTGTGAGGTGTCATCCTCTCCAGGATTTTGCACCTTCCAGTTCAGTCACTGTCAAAACAATCTGGAGGAATCATTCACATTTCTGCCTTTGAAATGCAAACTGCTGGTCACTGGAAATTGTGTTATCTGTGAGATTGATTGTTCATGTGGCTTTGTGAACAGTCTGTCATGCTTCAAGACCTCATCTTGATTAAAAAGTGGGTTTACAATCTGAAATACTTCATGATCTTTCTGTTCAGTCTGCCTGAACAGAGCTGCTTAACACATACACTAACCTGGATATTATAGCCTGTAGTGTTACTTTTTGCTCATGGTAATCTAACTGCATCAATTGGAAGAACAGTGGCTGTGTGCACTGTGAATAGTTTCCATGTATTTATAATTGTCTACTAAAAACACTCAGTTCAGATGTGGGCAGTTGCTCCTAAGCAATGGAGATTGGCACAGCAAATGCCTTACAACTCTGCTGCCCATGTAATTACCCTGCAGCATTGCACCCAAACACTGAATTGCATACTGTGTCATAAAAAAACTACTATACCTTAAGGCACATTGAGAAGCTTTAAATAACAACCTTTGTCTTAGCTTTGTATGGCCTTGCTTACTCTTTGTTCTTATGAATCAGTGTCAGATGAACACTGAAGTCATATAGAACAGGTCTGCATTTGGTCAGTACACATTGTATACATCTGAGAGTGTATCAGAGTGTAAATGGTATAAATCTAATTAGGCTTAACAACCTTCTGTCCCACAGCAAATAAAAGTAACAATGAATGATGAAGACATGGACACCTACGTGTTTGCTGTGGGGACAAGGAAAGCCCTGGTGCGACTTCAGAAGGAGATGCAGGACCTGGTATGTAGGTTTATGTTGGGAACACGTGGGAAATGACAGGATAGAACAACCTCTGATCTCTAGATTGCTTCTAAAACTTGTGAGTGACCTGCTGGAATGGGTGGGTGGGGAAAAGGTGTTTTCATCTGGCAGCACTGCTGGGAGGAGGCAATCAAAAGCCACTGAAGCTTTCCTTCCTCTGTATTCCTTTCTGCTCATGTAGGAGGAGGCTGAAATATATTGTCAGGATCCACCCAAGTGTCACTTCACCTCATTTAATTTGCACAAAGGGCTTTTTCAAGAGCTGAAGAGCAAACTTAATTAGTGATATGTGAGGTGGAAAGTTTGGGTGTAAGTCATCTTCAGTGTGCCATGACATTAAAACTTGCCATACATTCAAGCCCTGAAGTTTGCAAACAACCCAGTGACAACAAGTGGTGGTTTGTGAATCTTTTCTTTCTTAACTTGTCTCAAGTAACAGCACTAAAGTGTGGCTGGCAGGATGCCAGTTGGTTTTGTTCTGTTATCAAACAACATAAGCAAAGGGCTTCAATCCTTTTCAAGCTTTGCAGCAGGGATGCATTAGAATTATCTTTTTCCTTAAGATAGTGACTACTGAAGGGAAATATTAACTGAAAAATTCTTGATACCATGTACTTTATGTTTGAAACATCCCCAGCCAGACTGAGTGTACTTTATGACTTCTTTTCTTTGAGGGCTCTCACTGTGCTGGAACAGTTCAGTTTGATAAGATTCTTTCAGGCTTTGTGTTTATTTTCATTTCTTTCCCTTTGTTCTCTTTGAAACAGAGTGAGTTCTGCAGTGATAAACCTAAGTCTGGTGCAAAATATGGGCTTCCAGATTCACTGGCTATCTTGTCAGAGATGGGGGAGGTCACGGAGGGAATGATGGACGCTAAGGTAATCTTGAATGAATCTCGAACTCCTCCAGGTGACCCTGGCACTTACAGCCTGTGCAAAAACTTCTTTATCTCCTGTAAACATCCCAACAGAAGAGACAAAGGGCCCTAATGAGATCTGGAGAAATCAAGACCCTGAGGAAGCTTAAGGGCTGAGTGAAGGATGCAATTCTCACATCCTTAGGAAGTGTTAGTCTGCCATGAACTGCAGAATTAAAACTGCCTCTCAAAACCTGGGATTTAGCTTCAGCACTCAGTTTGGAGGAGAGTGGTGACAGTGTGTCTGCAGATCCTCAAAGCTGACTTGTTATCAAATGAACTGGAAAAATCCCAGCTGAGTTCTCTATCAGATATCTCAGTTGCTCACATTCATTCCATATGAATCTAGAAAAAGCTGAAAGAAATGTGAGTTTAAACTGCAGTGTCACTGTGGTGAGCTGAGCACAGCAGCTTTCTGAGTGATACATGGACACTTTGGCAAACCAGTAGGGAGTGAGCAGGCTGCAGATGGGAGTGTGCTGGGAAAATCTAACCCCAGTTTCTCTTCCAGATGATACATTTCCTCACACACTACGCTGACAAGATCGAGTCCGTCCAATTCTCGGACCAGTTCTCCGGTCCAAAACTTATGCAAGAGTAAGTAAGGAGCTGGATCTCTCCTCCCAGTGGCTGTTCTTACACTAGGCAAACTTGTTTGCAGTGGGAATCCTGCTGGAATGCACACAGAAATTGGGAGCAAAGGTGAAAGAGGTGAATAAATACACTCCCAGTGCTGCAGTAGTTTAGAAGAACAAGGTGCTGTATTGCCTTGAGTGGGTTTTTTTGTGTGCTGGTCACTCTGTACATTTCAGCTGTCACCTGGAAGCTGCAGCATCCATGGCTGTGTGGAAAACAACTGAGTAATTCTAGTGGTGTATGGCATGTGAGTTTAAAGGCCAGGAAAGCAACACAGCAACTCGGATGCTGTTTGAATGCAATGAGAATGAGGTTTAAGCAAAGTCTGCAGAGTAAAAAAAAGCATCGAGGCCTCCTGCCCTTCCCCACCTGACACAGTTCAACATGTTGGTGTTGAATCCTTCATCTGGGTGTTTGTGTTCAGGCTGATTCTCAGCCCTGCTCAGAAATACACAAAGGCAGTGTGTCTTCTGTTTCTCTGAGCTTCATCCTGAGGTGTTTTTAGCTTCTGCTTCAGAATTGCCAAGTGGTGGGTGGTTCACCATGTGGGTTTTTGCTAAGGGATTATGCTCCCAGGCATGTAGATCAATGATCCCCAGCAAAACCTGAAACTGATGTCCAAAGAAAGGAAGAGGCTTTGATTGGAACACTAAGACAGCAGTGTGTGTGCCTTGAGCTGAAACTGTTGATCTTAGCTGTGAAATGTAGGTCTGACTTCCTTCTGTTAGAATACTGTGGGGTTTGGGGCAGTGAAGACTTGAATTCTTAGAAACTACTCAGATTAATCAAGATTAAAAGATTTTCTAAGCATTTTCTAAGTGTCTCTAGGTTCTTGTCAGTGTTTGGTAGTTTGTATTTTACTTCACTCATTCCAGCCACTTTTTTTCTTTCCTGCCAGGGAGGGTCAGCTTACAAAACTGCCCGAAACTAAAAAGACACTTTTGTTTACATTTAATGGTAAGAGAAGTGGTGAGTGGGTGTGGGGGAGGGTGGGTGTGTATCTGGGGGCTGCTCTCCTTTATCTGTCCAAGTTGCATGCTCAAGTTCTGCCATCTGTGGAGTGATGTCAGTGCATGGAACAGGATTCCTGATTAACCAGTAAAGAGAAGGCAGCAGTAACACTGGGGACTCAGCAGCACATTGCTGTGTTAACTGGATACTCAAGTCTTGCTAGAATTGATCTCAGATCTACTGGTGGGTGGGTTAGGTCACCATGACAACAGGGCTTGTTTTTAAGCCACACACCTTGCAGTTTGAGCTTGCAGAGTTACTTCATTAACCCTGGTTTCAAAGCAAACCAGAAAAGGCCCATAGTTCTCTTCAAAATTGAGTCCAGAGCTCCAAGTGAAGCTGATGTCATGAACTGAATTCAACCCTTATTTTTGTATTCTTTACTAATAAAAATGAGGATTGCCTGAGGAAGATGTGCCTGACACTGTGTGAGGAATCTCAGTGTGATCTCCAAAGCTAAATGCCTGTCTTACTTAATTGTATCCTTCCTAAAGAGGACAGGAACTTTCTTTCACAGATGGCATGAGCAATAAGGAGTGGTACAGCAAGTAGAAAAACCCACAACTGGTCTGAATTGACAAGAACCTGTTTATTTCAGTGCCTGGTTTAGGCAACACTTCCCCAAAGGACATGGAGTCTTTGCTGCCTCTGATGAGCATGGTCATCTACTCCATTGACAAAGCAAAGAAGTTTCGACTGAACAGAGAAGTAAGTAGTGTGTAATTAGTTGGGTTTTTTTTGTATTCCAAATACCATATGAAATTGCAATGGCTGCCACTGGATCCTTGATTTTAGGACTGGGAGCCTTACATTTCTAGTTTGACAACCAGAGATACTGTGTCCTGCTGGTGTGGAGATCCCTATTCAATGCCTTTGCTTTTCTCTGTGAAAAGGGTAAACAAAAAGCTGACAAGAACAGGGCTCGTGTGGAAGAGAACTTCCTGAAACTGACTCACGTGCAGAGACAGGAGGCTGCTCAGTCCCGCCGAGAGGAGAAGAAACGGGCCGAGAAGGAGCGAATCATGAACGAGGAGGATCCTGAGAAACAGCGGCGCCTGGAGGTGAGCGGTTCTTTATGATTCATTCCTCCTGCAGTCTCCAGGGCTGCCTGTAGGAACACCAGTTTTCATAGCATCTGAAAAGCAGAGAATGGTGGGGGGTAGGAAGGGAGCTCTGGAGATCGAGACCAATCCTCCTGCCAGAGCAGGGGCACCCAGGGCAGCCCCCACAGGAACAGATCCAGGGGGGGCTGGAAAGTCTCCAGAGCAGGAGACTCCACAGCCTCTCTGGGCAGCCTGGGCAAGGCTCTGGCACCCTCACTGGGAAGCAGCTTTTCCTTATATTGAGGAAAAGGTTATTTTGATTTTCTTATTTGTGGGTGGGCTGTTGCTTTCTGAAACATGCAGAGGCTCCCATTGAGGAGCCAGCTCATGTGGGTAGACATGTGAACCCAGGTAGTGGGTTCCCATCTCCCCAGTTGTGGGCTCCCCATTCAAGAGGGACATGGAATTGCTGGAGAGAGTCCAGTGCAGAGCCACAGAGATGCTGAAGGGAGGGGAGCATCTCCCTGCTGAGGAGGGGCTGAGGAGCTGAGGCTCTTTAGCCTGGAGAAGAGGAGACTGAGGGGGAAGCTCAGCAGTGTCTGTCAACAGAGAAAGGGCAGTGCCAGGAGGATGGAGCCAGACTCTGCTTGGTGATGCCCAATGACAGTTCAAGGGGCAGTGGGTGGAAGCTGAGGCATGGGAAGTTTCATGGAAACATAAGGAGAAATGTTTTCACTCTGAGGGTGCCAGAGCCTGGCCCAGGCTGCCCAGAGAGGCTGTGGAGTCTCCTGCTCTGAAGACTTTCCAACCCCCTCTGGATCTGTTCCTGTGGGGGCTGCCCTGGGTGCCCCTGCTCTGACAGGGGTTGGACTTGGATGATCCCCAGAGGTCCCTTCCAGCCCCTGCCATCCTTTGATTCTAGAGACCTTTTTTGTTTGGCTTTTCTGAAATGACCATCTTGCAGAGATCACCCGTGTTCACTCAGCTCTCTCTGGTCTCTCCTACAGGAGGCTGCTCTGCGACGTGAACAGAAGAAGCTGGAGAAGAAGCAGATGAAGATGAAGCAAATCAAAGTGAAAGCAATGTGACTCCCCTCTGGGGATCCCCTCAGTGCCACCTGCAGAACTTTGAATTCCCAGGGTACAGAGACTTTCTGAACTCCATGATCCCATGCTTCTTTGAACACTAGTAGCCCTGAAGAGAAATGTCCCTTGCATTGGTGTTACTTAAGTATTCCAGCCACAAGCAGGTGTGTGTAGAGAGCTTTGGGCAGTTTTATTCTGGGTGGGATCGATTTTTGCTACTTGTCTTGTTTTAAAACAAAAAGAATACTGCAATATTCTTGAATGCTCTTTGTCATTTTGTTCTTGCCAACCAGAAGATTGTAAAGCTGTCCACGTGTGCTGGTAACATGCTTTGGTTTTAAAGCTCTTGGGTTGAGTTATCAGGAGGGACAGGGGAAAAACTGAAGGGAGAAAACCTGCACAATAAATAGTTACTGTGCATTTCTTGGCATCAAGCTTGTAAAGGCACAAAACTGAGAGCCTTCCATACACAGAATGGATCCTTCAGGGATTGAAGCCCAGTAGAGGTTATTTTTCTTTTTTGACAAACAATGGACTCAAACAGTATTAGATCACCTGTCACTGGCATCCTGAGGGGTTAGAGAGCCAGGGAGTGGGATACACAGATTTTCCTGCTTGTGGTGTTGAAAGCTGCAAGTTGAATCCAATGTGAAGCCTGGAATATCAGCATGGTGGGTGCAGGGTGAGTTAGCAGCTTCCATTAGCTTTCCTTTAATATTTTGAACTGGACAAGTTGGCCTCAAAACCTTTTCTCCTGATCCCAGCAGCTGCTCCCCAGTTCAGCTGGCAGAGTATCTGCAACTGCCAGTGTCCCCAACAAGTCCAGAGGTTTTGGAGGACCTACCTGGGTCCTCCTCAGCTGGTAAATGATCACTTCAGGTTGCTGAATGTAAAGGGGGAGAATGAATTGAGTGCCCTGTGCAAGCACTTTGCCTATGGAAAGAGCTCTGCATTTTATAAATGCTTCCTCTCTAGAAGGATTTTTAGTGTTGCTTGTAAAAAAAAAAAAAAACAAAAACATTTTAAGAGGTTTGTGGGATAAAATGTCTTCATTTCTTGTTCAGTCCTTTGTGCAAACTTGGTTCTGAGGCAATAATGAGCTGCTGTTGAAACAGCAACTGCTTAAACAACTTGTTTGTTCCAGCATGGGCTACTTCACACTGATTTCAATGCAAATGTCTGTAAACCTGATACTTGCAAACACATTGATTTTCTAATGGTTGTTAAAATTATTTAAAAGCAAAGCTAATGTACACGGTATGAAATTTTAGCACTATTTAGCTTTCATGATGATCATGGTCTTGTTTCCCAATGTTCTTGGAAAGGAAAAAACAGTTGGTGCTCTTGGGAGTCAGTGGACAGCTTTCTTGAAGTCCCATACAATTGTGGGCCATGGCAGCTAATTTTGTAATATGACCAGTCAAATGAACAACCTTCTGAAGAGTAAAATACAATTGATACACTCCACTTGCCTGCTTGGCTGGACTCTGTTCTTTTCCTGGAGCAGCCTCTGAGGGCCTCCTCTGCTCAGGGTGTGATGGGGAGTGATTCTTCCACCCGGGAGCCACTCCCCGGAGGAGGGTGGGCGCTGGGTGCACGCTGTGGTGGGTGGAAATGACGAATTACCCCACGGCCTCGAGGGTTGGGACGGACCGAACCGCGCACGAAGCCTCGGCCGCTTCCTGAGGGAGCCAAGATGGCGCCGGCCTTTTCCCGCCTCTCTCTTTCTCTCTCGCAGCTCTCGGCGCGAGCGTGACGTCGGCTCCCTGCGCGCGTCACGTGACGACGCACTGACGTCACAAGCGCAGCGTCTCCCGCCGGTGAGCGGCGGCCTCAGGGTGAGGGGCGGCTGAGGGGCGGCTGAGGGGCGGCTGAGGGGCCCGGGGGGGTGTCGCGGAGAGGCCGCTCCGGGGGGAACCCTCCCCGTCTCTGGAGCCCACCGAGCCCCGGGCTGGGTGAGCGCGGAGCTCTCGGGTGGGTGACCCCGCTGTTGTTGCCCGCAGGGTGCCCGTTTTCGCCGGCTGAGCGCGGGAACCCCAAGGCGGAGTCCATGTCTTTTCTTGTAAGTAAACCCGAGCGGATTAGGGTGAGTGTTGAACACTTTCCAAACCTCCCTGGGCACGGCGGCGGGGCGGTAGATAGAGCCTTGGGTTTGTGCAGAGGAGCCGAGGCCTGGGCATCCCTTGCAAAGCACCCGGGAGTCCCGTGAAAGCCGCTCAGGAGAGGCCGCGAGAGAAAAAAACCCCAAGCCCGTGTGTTCTGAGGAACTCAAACCCAACCCTGTGTCCCCTCAGGGCCGTTTGGAACCACCTAAAGGCTCCCTGGTGCTTTCCAGGATTGCTTTTCCTGATGCAAAACAAAAGAAGCTGTTGTGGGTTTGGCTTTTTTTCCAGTTATTTTACCTATTTCTAACGTGGAGTGTTTGTTTCATTAATTCCTTAATTCTAATTTCCCAACCAACACTCTGGAAGCCCCTCACACCTTTTATAAGGTATTATATCCACCCTGGAGATTCTGCTGTCTCTGAATCCCAGAAACATTTCTCTGCACAACCCAACGCTGGGGTTTTTCAGCCTGTGCTTTGGGAGAGGGCAACAGCTTGAAAATATCTGTTGATTTTTGCATGCAGCTTAAAGTATTTCAGCTCTTGAAGACATCCCCTCGTGCTGAAGCTTTTGCAGATAGCTGGAGCTCTTTTAAACAGCTGAAGCTTTGCTTTTTTTCACACTTGCTGCACCCAAGCAGCTTTGGTTTGGCTGTCTGAGGAGCTGTGGCATGTTTATTGCTCTCCCTACATGTGCAAAGGTTCTTGTCTGCCTGCTCTAAAATCATCCTCACCTGAAGTGAGCACCCAGTGAGTGCATGCTGGGCAGGGAAAGCAGGAGCACTGGGTGCTGGTGCCATCCTGCTGGCATGAGAAGAGAGATCCTTGTCCTGCATGTCAGGATGGAACCCTGGTGCTGCAGCTGATGATTCCAGACCACACTTGGAGCATCAGGATTCTGCTTTTTTTTTTTTTTTGGGGGGGGGGGGGGGGGGTTGGGGGTAAAGAAACCGGTGTCTGGGTGGGGGAACGGGTTTGGGGATTGTTTTTTTTTTTTTTTCGAGGTGGGGGG
>JAOEGS010011658.1:0-26739 GCA_025447755.1 Corythornis vintsioides | reverse complement strand
CTGTCCTTCAGCCACTTCCCAATCCACCTCACTGCACCATGACTCAATCCACACTTCTTAAGCTTGGCTGTGAGGATACCATGGGACACAGTATCAAAAGCCTTGCTGAAGTCAAGTTATAACTGATCAATCTCCAAATATTTTTGCTCCTCTGTATCCTCTCATTGGAAGACATTTTAAAGGCTGACATTTTTAACACAACCAGAGCTGCCATCAGTGTTAAGTAAGTATTCACATCTTAGAAACTGCTTGAAGACTGGTTGTGAAGATGAAGTGTTGCAGCCAACAGCAAAATCACTTTCACAGATGATTATTTCTACTTACACCATACACTAAGGGTGAATTCTCATCTCCCAATTATTCTCACTGCATAAGTAACACACTAGGGCTGTGACACTGCTCTTTTGGCTTGTGGTGCTTAAATCTTGCTTCCCAGCAGTATATGCACTATACATGTGGCAGACTGAATCATTAAACACATTTTCCCAAGACAAACAATTGTAGAGTTATTTCAAACCCAACAACCATCCCAGCCATACAAACCCATTACTGAAAGGAAGACATACACACTCAAATTATATGCTTAATTTTATTACATGTAAGAAATATTAACATCTCAAGATACCTGGTTTGCCATCTAAATCCAGTCATAAGCAACAAAAAAAAAAGTTTGCTGTGTTTCAAAGGAGCATTCTTACATTCATTCCCCCTGCAAAGAAAAGTTTGTTCAGCTGTGTTAAATTCTTGTGTTTGACTAGTGTAAGCAAAAAAATAAAATCATTAAAAATGTCTTAACTACCAGGCAGTCCTGGTCTGCTAGTTGTTTGTTGGCACTTGTATTCACAATCAAAGCACTCCCAGTTGGTTTGTTAGATTTTCCCCTTCTACCCAGAACTGCTTTTTTGGGGTTTTGTGTTTTGTGTTTTTTTGTTGGGTTTTGGTGGGGTTTTTTTGTGTGGCTTTTTTTCTTTTTGTTTGGGTTTTTTTTTGTTTTATGGTTTTTTTTGTTGGCTTTTTCTTTTTTTTTTTTTGTTTTTTCACTAATATATGTGGATATTTAAGTTTGTTCGAAGAAGTTAAAAAAGAAATCTAGGGTTGTCCATCTGAGAAGTTCCTGCACTACTTCCCTTGATAACCAAACCTATGGGATCTGAAGGAAATTACTTGCTTTCATTTTTCGCAATCTTATTGAGCAAAAGTTCTTTTTAATTCCATTTAAACTGAAAAAAGCACAGAAACACTGTCCTCATCTGATGGTGTGCATAAACATTACACTCCATATATAGCAAAAATATTTTTTTATTTATAATTTACATTTCCACAAGTGAAAATTTTACATTTTTACATATACCATTTCATTCCATTAAATTTTCACGCATCTACAGACTTTTCACACAGAGACACCTGAAACTGTGCAGGCAAGAAGAAATTCAAATACAAAAATGTATTTATTAACTGAACAGTAGTTGAGGCCCTGCCTCAGTTGAACATTTTTATTTCATATAAAAAAGTATTTGCCTTTCAGAGATAACACAGCAGCCTCTTCTGTAAAAAAAAACCAACAAACCCTCAGTTCATTTAAACAGAGTCATCAGGTTCTGTTTTAATATCTGTAGATGCAGCTGTGCTCTCTTCTGCACAGGCAGTAGGGGTGTCCTCAGGTTCTTCTTTGACTTTTGGGGAGTCACATGACTCCTGTGTTTCTTGTTTAACAATGTTCAACATTATATTTAGTGGATTTTCTACAGGAGTCTTACTGGGCGATGGTGTGCAATCAAATGAGGATGTCTGCAAAGTTGAAAGGGTAGCATTAATAATGCACTTTAAAATAACCATTTTTAGCTTCTTATCCCTTTACTCTTTTTTAAATGTTTAAATGCCTTGATAGGCACCCAAACTTCTACTTATCAAGATCCTAAGAAAACAAATTTATTCTTTAATAGCATTATTTTTTCACAAGTACTTAGAAAAGGCACCACCCAAACAGTGATTAAATGCTTAAACAAACTGCCTATTACACATATCAACTGTTCTCTGCTATCCCCAGAGGAACTGTAACTCCCTAAGCCTTAAAAATTTAACACACGCCAACACTCATTTGCTCCATTTTTACAAATTCCTAAAATCACACAGGCTGTAAAACGTGCAGGATGTGTTTTGAAAGGATAGGTTTGCTTTGGTGGTGTATAACACACAGCTGTCACAGTACATCCTAACAAGAAATACATCGTAGCTCATTCTGGATTACAAACTTGCCAAACCTGAAGCCTTTGATTCTTTGTCTAGTCATGGGCAAGAAGAGAAAGGAGCAGCACATTCTGAACACACCTGCTCCCTGCAAAGGCAGAGGATCAAGCAAAACAAACAGAAAACAAAATGCTTCAAAGGCTGTGAAGGAAGATTCACTTACTTTTTGGTAATCTTCATAGCAAGATGGGTGGTAAATCTGGAAAAGAATTGTTATACATGTAATTACACAAATTATAGCAAGATACCTGGCTGTGAACAGAACACTGTCAATTACATGTGTAGTGGTATGAGCAGGCCAAGTATGGTGACAAAAGCAATGGGAAAAGATTTTGTACATGTTCAGGACAAGTTATCATAGCCTCAGAAGTGCTGGGAATTTTCTATGTACAGAAATAACTGAACCAGTATCTACAGTCATACAGAGAGACACTGCAGTGTAAGACAAGGCTGGTGAGCTATACTAATGACACCAGGGCTCCAAGCACTCCCAAAGGCTGAGATATTTATTTATTGGAAGCCAGAAAAACTACCATGGGAATCCCTCAGCACACAAACAGCACTCAGCCCTCCTTTTGTTTGTGTTTGTTTTGTGGTTTGTTGGGTTTTTGTGTGTGTGTTTTTTTGTGCATGTGCACAGGT
The DNA here is from genome assembly GCA_025447755.1 of Corythornis vintsioides. Lineage (NCBI taxonomy): Eukaryota > Metazoa > Chordata > Aves > Coraciiformes > Alcedinidae > Corythornis > Corythornis vintsioides. Next base: position 23,850 of record JAOEGS010011658.1, on the reverse strand, counting down.
TTTTTTTGTTTTGTGAGTTGTTTTGGGTTTGGTTTCTTGTTGCCTTTTTTTCCCCTTTGTTTTCTGCTCAATTGTTTGGGTCTTCCATTATAAGTATCACATGTCAGTAAAATCAGGTTACCTTTTCATCAACTCTGATAGCATTTTTTAGGTGCCATTCTTCCTCTTCTTCATCCCAGTACTGTTCAAATTGCTCCTGGCAAATTTCACAGCTCTGAGAAGTTGATGATGAACAAAAGAGATGAACAAGGTTATTGCAACAATTTACTGAACACGTGAACTTCAAGCATTTAGCAACAGTTAGAAAACAGTCTTTTAAATTAAGATAAATACATCAGGATTACAAGATCTTTCCTCCACATTTTAGAAGTAGCTTCAGGAAACTACTTGAAAAGTAATTTGAATATAGTTTGCAGCCTGAACAATGATCATCACCTGGCCTTGAGGACTGCTGTAACTTGAGAGAGATAAGCTTTGCCCTTTCAGCTAAAGTTTCTGAAGAGCACTTTGTGACAATCTAATGCTGGTTTACTGTCATGTAAAACAATCCAGCATAGGTATTTAATACTATTTTTGGCATTATCTTCACTCTTCCCTTTAAGCTGGAGTCTACAGGTCTTTACACTACCACCGGCCCCAGGAAACAACCATTACAGACACAAATACCCCACCCACGAAGTGGCTGCACAGGATCTAAGAACAGGATGTCAGTCTATATACAGCCCAATGCTGCCTGCAAGAATGCTGTAGAATTCCTTTAAGTATGAGATGATTGTCAGTATCTGGGCTAATAAAGGCAAGCAGAAACATACCTCAACTGCTCCAGCAGGTCCTGCAGGGACACTCTGAAATTCCTTTTCTTTTGCGGCTTCTTGTGTCTTCAGTACAACCTCTTCATGAGCTTTTTCAAAAAACTGGCTTTTTGCACGCTCCTCTAAATCTGCTATTTCTTCAAATTCAATCCAGTCCTGAAAAAAGTTTTCACTTATACTCAAGACACTCACAGCCAGAAATGTTTAAAAACATACATCTCAGGAAATAATGAGAAAAAAAAAAAAAAAAGACATCCCCAAAGAATCCCATTTAATAAATCTTACTGCATTAAAACTGAAACACACCTCATATGCAGCATCAGCACAGTGAATTCATGCTCACAATGCTACACTTCCAGAAAGATTTTTCCAGAAAACCCAGTCCTTCAATTTCCATTCCATTCTCAGTGTAACACAAACAGTACTTCACACTGTTTGTTGTTCTTCATACAATTGCCTTTTGTGTTTTGACAGGCGTTTGAAAACTACTTGAAGTATCTAAGACACCATTGTTTACCAAAGGCCAACTCATGTGATGATATAAATTTCAACTGTAATCCTACAGCACATACACTTGAATCCAGGCTGTAATTTCCCCAGACACATAGTGCATTACTTACTGTTAAACTGTAGTACCATCTTCTGTGGGTAATTTTTCTGCTAACATCTTTTTCTGTCCGATTCTGACGATAATGCCAGTCTAAATGATCAGCATAAACATCTGTCTGTGAAGTAGTGAATCTCATTCCACATGAGTAACACTGAATTCCAGTGTACAGTCGGTTTATAACACTGTCAAAACGCCTATGGAAAGGACAAGAAAAGTCTTAACAATTATTTGAAAATGAAAGGGCAAGAAGTATCTCAACAAGTTTCTGATGGTAGGTTCTGATGGTGAGAGGTCTTTTCCACCATGACAATTCTGTGATTCTGTGAAGCTGCTTCAAGAGTAGAGGAAAAGCTGGAATCTACTGCAAGGCTAAAGCACACAACATAGTTCTATTATTCCTGATTTTCATAACACAATCAATTGAAACATTCAAATGAGAAGCAATGGTTCATGTTAACTACTCATGATAAATATGCCACCATTGTATTTCATGCCTATCAGCTTCAGTACCTGACAGTGTTTAGAACTGTAACATCTACATTCTTTTTAGCTTTGCAAGCTACCAAAAAGGATGTAAAATTAGTAGCAATAAAGGAAGAAATTCTGAGTTAAATACGTATCACCCCTCGATTAAGTAAAAACATGAAGCTTGTTTTCACAGGTTAATTTGCCTTCTTCTTCCTCCCTCAAATTCTCGAAGGCTAACATAAAAAACTGCATGTCCTGTTTAGTCACAAAGTGACACAATCTTCTAAAAGCTCCCTCCTGTCTTGGTTTAACTATCTAGATACTACCATGTTGTTAGTCTTACTGCACTGCAAAATTATTCTACTATACGCACTGTCTAAGTTCTTCAACCACAAAGTTAGTCAGGTCTGGCACATTCTGATCTTCATTCTGGTCATCATCTTCCTCTTCAGCAGCTGGCTGGGCTGATGTTTCATTCGCTTCTAGAAATCGTGAAGATATTTTTATTAAAACGTCAGTACATCATCAGGAAATATTAATAAATTGATCTAACTATGCTGAAATACAAGCCTGCAATGGCTCAGTCATCTTCTTGCAACAGTATAAGAAAGCACACAATATATTGTAAGCTACCCAAAATTCTAATTCAGGAAAAGATTATTCCATTTCACCTCAGTCTCTGGCATTAAAATTCAGTCTTCAGAAACAGAAATATTTCAGAAACTGACAAGAATCTGAATATAATCAAGAACAAGTTACCAAGGAACAGGAGCAAAGACAAAACCGACTTCTCTGGATAGCTGAAGCATACAAATTAAACAGGATACTGAGAATTAGTCCACCACACACATTAAATTCCTTCCAAAACCAAAGTTCAGTTTAAAAACCAAACATGCAGTTGTTCACAGAGTTCTTACACTTGGCTTTCATTTCAGCTGTGGATAAACTGAGTAGTTAGAACATAATGGATCTACATACGTGCTGAAGTAGAATCAGTTTTTGACAGTTTGAGGATCCCTGTCGACAGTAGTTTTGCAAACAATTCATTTACATCAAGCTGTCCAAGGTGATTATCAGGATAAGAATGTGCAAGGGTTCCTGAGGAAAAACATCAACATTCAAGGTGACAAGCGTTAGCATCAAATTTACTTCACTTTTATCAGCATATTTCACAGCACAGTCTTCCTTCTGACTCCTATTTCTTCCATTTTTTTATTTCAAAGTATTTACCAAAGCTCTGCTTTATGTCTAGTCTCTTAATTTCTTCCCTTGCAACAGCCTCTCCTTCCTATTAGATGAAGTGATAGATTGCTCATGTGCAGAATTTTACCGGATAGTGCCTACTACCAATGCAGTATTTTCCTTATTTTATGCTTAAATATTTGACTCAAACAAATCTACTTCATCACCTACTTTAACCACATGTAACTTTTTAAAAGCTTTAATTACTAACCAGTCATATACCAGAAAAGTTTACACAGCCTGGAAATGCAATCCAGGCCTACAGACTGGGCCTTCTAGAAAAGCAAAACAAAATTTAGAATTTCTATTTTGGTGGGGCTTTTTTGTTGTTATTTTTGTACTCCAGTACATTACAGAATGGCCATTTTTGTGGGCAATAATGATCAGGAACAATACAAAAAAATGTAAAAGAAAGTTAATGATTTTGCTACACACCTGCAGGGTTCTGAACAAAATTTCCAGGGTTTGGCAAATATTGCTGACCTTGGCCATAATGCCCTGGCTGAGATGACATGAGAGAAACCTGTGGAAGTAAGCATTTGCATTATTATACAAAAAAAAACCAAAAACAACCCTTAAAATAGAAACTTACAAAAAAAAAAAAAAAAAAAAAAAAAAGGGTATTTTAGTATTACCCTATTTCCCAGTAATTTCATATATATTAAACTCCTTCCAGAAGTGAACCATGACAGTTTGGCATAGCAAGGTCCGCAAATGACTATGTAAATTTTCCATCATTTTCATTTCCCACTAGAAAAATTTCAGAACACATACTCATTTTGTCTAACATTCAAATTAAAATAAGAAACACCTTCTCTTCTACATTAAACCACATTTTCCAAGCACAGTACTTCCTTTTAAATTGCTCCTGTTCCCCAAAACAGAACTCACCAGAAAGAAATCTGAGAAACTGCATTTCTGTGAACAAATTAGTTCTTACAAATCTATTATAGGAAACACATCTTGAAAGCAGGATTTTTCAGCAAACCAGCTACAGTAAGCTTTAGATAGCAAGTTTTTATAACACACTTGCAATATATTTTCTTCTTCCTAATTGGCTGCTTTCTGGATTTACAAATTAAGTTTCCAATTTGATCCCATTAGAGGTTAGCAGGACACATTACCTGCTTTCTGTGCAATCAGTTAACAATTCATGTTCAGTGATTATCCCCCAGATGAAAAATAGCTAAAATCTCTACCTCAAGAAATGACATAGTTTCACTGATGTATCATCTTCCCCTGTTGAAGGGAGGATTCCCAACATGCAACAGCAAAGACAACTAGACTCCTAACGTACACTGCTGCTGAGGTCATTTTAAACGATTGTAGTTTAACAATGTCTGGATCTATCTGTTTCCCCAAATTATGGGGAAATCTCTTTAAAACCATCTTGTCACCAGTACTAACAGCAGTAAAAAGAATTATATTTGTCCATTCTAATTCCATACCTCTTAGAAAAATTGTGTCTATGCACTTATATTGTCTTTTATGCTTTATATAGAATTAACTTTTGTGAAAGTTTAATGAAAACACCATGTGCTTTCCACTACCTAGTTCTATTTTCAAGTTTAAAATACCAATTTCACTGCCATTCTGAGCTACCAAGTTGTAAAGATTTTAAAAAAATATATCTTAAAAAAAACCCAAAACAATTAATAGTCCTTAAATTATCTAGAATCTGCTAAGGAAGATTGACTTATTTTAGCTTGAAACAGGCTCCCATCCTGCCAGCTGCTCAGAGAAACCTTCATTCTTAGAGGAAGAAAAACTGCAGCTCTCTACACAAAAGTACTTCTTCAAAGCAAACCACTTAATGAGATCAATTCCTACCTGATTACTTCCCATTGGCATATTATTGAAGTTTCCATATTGAGGACCCTGAAGACTTTTTTCATCAAAGTAATGTGCAGTTGCTCTTAACGGGAAGTTCTGAGCTCCTGGGCCAGCTGGCCCATTGAAATTTGGTCCAGGTGAACCATCAAAAAGATCAGGTCTCTGGAAGCCATGAGCTGGTCCATTGTAGCCCGGGCCAGGATGGTCGACGAATGGCCCGCCCTGTCCATATGGTGACAGTTCCAGTCTAGAACCAGGATGGTTGGCTATGTTTTCAAAACGTGTACCTTGCAGGCCTAGGGGCAAGTCAAATCTAGAGGCTGGCTGGTGAGGTCCATCAAATCTCTGAGGTATGGCTGTATCAAATCTTGCCTGCGCCTGCTGGCCAGGCACCCTTTCAAATCTTGGGCCAGGCTGCCCATGGATTCCATCAAATCTCTGCAACAGAGACAACTGTCCAGGCTGACCCTCAAATCCAGCTGCGTGACAGCCATCAAATCTTGGACCAGCCCGACCCAGAGGGCCATCAAACCTAAGTCCAGCAGCTCCCTGGTGTACTGGTCCATCTATCAACCTAGGACCTACACCTGGCTGACCATGTGGTCCTTCCAATCTGAGACTACCACTTGATAGCCCATGCGGCCCCTCAAATCTGAGCCCAGCACCTGACGGTCCATGTGGCCCCATAGGTTGACCATGGGGCCCCTCAAATCTGAGGCCACCTCCAGGTTGACCATGGGGCCCCAATGGCTGTAAATGTGGCCCCTCAAACCTGAGGCCACCCCCTGGTTGACCATGAGGCCCCAAGGGCTGACCATGGGGTCCCTCAAACCTGAGACCACCCCCTGGTTGACCTCGAGGCCCCATAGGTTGACCATGAGGTCCCTCAAACCTGAGACCACCTGAAGGCTGACCACGGAGACCCTCAAACCTGAGACCAACTCCAGGTCCTTCAAATCTAGGACCACCTACAGGCTGCCCTCCAGGCCCCTCAAATCGTAAAGGCCCACCTATCTGCCCAATAGGTCCCTCAAACCTCAATGGACCTCCTCCACCAACCTGTCCTGGGGGTCCTTCAAACCTCAGGGCTGGTGGCCCATCAAATCGTAGGGCTCCAGCTCCCCCTGCCCCTGCCAGTGGTCCATCAAACTGAGATGCACCTGCCCCTACCAAAGGCCCCTCAAATCTCATAGAAGCCTGTCCAGGTGGTCCATCAATTCTGGAACTTGAACAAGGAGCAGGACCATCGACAAAAGGACTTCCCTGCCCATCTACTCCAACTCTTGCAGCAGCTTGTCTAGGGGAACCATCAAACAGAGGTCTGTCTTCCATTAGTGCACTTATCCTCTGTTTTGATTCAATGCCTCCAAATCTTGATCCTGGGCTTTCCAGAAACGGTACTTTCTCTGGATCTTCATATCTAGCTCTTTTAAAACGTTCACTGAATGGTGATCTTGGCTCCTCTCGAACACCTAAAAAGATCCAGAACAAATCAGAAAAACACTCACTACAGTGCTGCCAATTACTTAACAGATGTAAAATAAAACAAAAACACATACCAGCTTGTCCAAGCAGCTGTCTTTCTTCACGATTATCAAATCTGCATATTGCATCACCATCTATTTTCTGGAACTCTGTTGTGTTCTTGCCCTGTTGTCTCAGAGCATCTTTAAATTCATCTGATTCTGCCCAGGTGTCATAGGGATCAAAGTTCTTAGAAGTTCTTGCTCCTTTAGTAGCATTTTGTTCCTCAAGCCTTCGTCTATTCTCAAGCGGCGAGAGGTTATCGGCAAAAGGTCTCTTAGTGCCACTGACAGGAGAGTGTCTCCTTGATCTTTCTCCAAATGGCTCCTTTCTGTCAAACTGTACTCCACGCTTGGCTTTTGCCTGCTCACACTCTATTCCAGAAAGCAATGCATCAGGTATATGATAATCCAAAATGTCATCAGGATCCAACAGATCAAGCCTTGACAATGAATGCTGAACTTGGGTTCTTTTTAGTTTAGCCTTATGTTCATAATATGTTAATTCTGCGTCTGATAGAAGAGGTTTCTTTTTCAAACCACACTTTTCCTCTGTAGGGCTATCCCAGACATTACATCTGTGTTTTCCTTCCTGATACTGGAACAGCTGTCGGATCTGATGAGCTACCATAAGGAACTCATCTTGTGTTATTTCACCAGATGTTAAGCGTTCATTGGCCTGTAATATAAAGTCGAAGTTTAGACTTTCAAAAATAAAAGCAACCCATACCCAGGACAATTCTATGAAGATAGATTTACTATTACCTTCTTAAGTAATTCCCTCTTGCTTGCTGATGTCAATTCTTTGGGAATCTGTAAATTGGCATCCACACTTAACCGGTGCTGCTGCTTTGGTGCTCGGGGTGATAAAATTCCTTTACCAGCAGGCCAGTTTTCCCGGTGTCTTTGGTGAGGTGATTTACCAAGTGCCTGGTGGTCTTCATTCTGCTGTGAGCTGAAAGAAGAATACATTTAAAATACAGATTACTTTCTGTATTCAGGGCACAACTGTTACACTCCTATTAGAGCTCATCATGGCAATATTACCAATTTAGCATACTTTCTATGCACCATTTCCATATATCACTAGAGGAAATTAAGTTAAAGCTATCAATTTTAACAATCTGAAGATTGTCTCCCAAAGCTGACTATGCTGAGCTCAGCAGTACAATTTCCACTGACTTCAAACAGAAGTTGTTTAAAAGATAGTAACTTACTTTTTATTTTCTTCCCAACCAGATTTCCACCTCTTGCCTGATTTGGATCCTTGCCAATTTTCTGCATTCTCCTTTGGATCAGGAGCAGCTTTTGTGGAATGCTGGCTCGTTGTTTCCTGGGGCCTGTCTTCTTGGGCTTTTTTCACTCTCCTTGGGTCTCGCGCCTCTTGTTTGACATTTCTCTTGCTGGAATTCCTTTCGTCTCTAGCCGCCTGTGTGCCATCTTCAGTGTGTGACTGCTTAGGACCTATCTGCCGTACCTTCCCAACTTTAGGAGCTGAAGAAGTCGGAGATAAGCTTCTGAGTCTTCTTTTGGGTGATCTCCTCTCTCGTCTTTTTGGAGAATGTGTAGATGGCGACCGTGCCTTAGGAGAGCGTGATCGTGACCGTTTCCTATTACTTGACCTCCCTTGTTTTCCACCCTGTTTTTCTGACTCCTCTGCAGCTGGATCTGGTTTCTGAACAGCACCATTCATTACTTTATTTCTACTGCCTGCTGGTCTATGTTCACCAGTCTTATGTTCCTCTTTTTCTTTTTTCTCTATATTCCTCCTCTTCTCTTTTACCTCATCTTCTTTGCCCTCTGACTTGTCCTGAAGATGTCTCTTCAGTCTTGGATCCCGCTTACTGATTTCAGATACTTTTGTGCTTTCTGATTCCTGTGGTTTAGCATCTTTAGCACTGGGTAGCTTATTTTTCAAAGGGGATGGCGATTTAGACTTTGCTTCTGACTGGTCAAGTTCTTTCTTCTGTGTTTTTTCACTTGCTTTCGATTTTTCTTGTTTTGATACATTTTGTTTTTCAGCCTGTGTTGTTTTGTTTGCCTTGTTATCAGACTGACTGGTCGTGTTTGATGGAAATTCTTTCCTATGAGACTGATCTTTAGCATGAGAAGAATGTTGAGCCATCCTATTAAGTCGAGGATCCCTGTTTACTATTTTGATATCATGAAGTGGAGGACTTGGGGATGGTTTGTTTTTTTCGCATTGCACAGCAGTCTGATGGGTTGGCTTAACTGGTATATGAGGTGTGGGACTAACGTGTTGTTTGGAAGGTGCTGGAACTGAAGCTATAGTAGATGACCCTTGCTGAACACTAAGAGATACAGCCTGAAACAGATAAAAGACCTGCATTAATCTGCATGACAGCTCCTACACTAAGATACTCATCTTCTGTCCCAAAACTAAAATAGCAAATGCCTTCGAAGTTATGAGATTCAGACATTTAAGTGAAAATGAGACATTAATTGCTAATTACGAGTTAAAATAACGAAGTACCATTACAAAAGATCAAATTCAAATATAATGCAAAATCAGTACTGCAAAGGCAATACTGCAAAATATGTAACTTCCGCAGGTTCTCATTACACCATTAGTTTTTCTAAATATTCCACATGCTCAAGGCAACCAAGCTGCCAAGTATCTGATACTATTTTAAGATTTCTACACTTCAGGGATGCTTTGTTACCAACTGTCAACATACCAGGATTTTCAATTACAAATGTAAAACAATAAAGTTCAACTGCTATCTTCAGGGGTAGCATCAAAGCAGCCTGACTTAATGAAGGAATTGACTGTATTTCCTACAGTTGGACTCCCTTGTTCCTTAAATATATCTGAAAAGGCCAGGTTTGCTGTGAGCCACACAAAGGGGTAATAGAGGAGAATCACAGAGCAGCAGTGTTTAAAAACAAAACCCCAACAATTTCACTTTTTTACCTCTATTTGGAGTGCAATAATTGAATCTTTCAGGTAACAAATACTGTCCAGGAACCCCAGATTAGGCTGCGTTGCTCTAGTCCCAGTATAGCTTCACTTGATTAACATGAAGAAAGAGTACTGCACTGCAGTTACCAGTATAGCCAAGGACTGTCTGAGAGATACCCAGCTATGAGTTTCAACTATCCTACTCACCAACTGTGCTTTAGTCTGTTCCAGCTCCAGCTCCAATTTTTTTTGTTGAAGTTCTAACAACTGCTTTTGCTTTGCAAGCAGTTGCTGCCTTATCAGTTGCTCCTGTGTCAAATTCTTTTGTATTTCAGGAACAGCTGGAGGAGTAGAGGCACCAGAATTGACAGCAGAGGTAGGTGCAGTAGATTCCTCTGGCTAAAAACAGAATTAAAAAGTTTCATTTTAAATCCTGATGGAATCAACTAACTCCCATCCCAATTTTAACTGTTACCATGACCCAGTAATGGGACTCAGGCTTGTACAGCAGTTACAAACTGCATTTCAATACAAACAACCTAATAATTTTGCCTCACTAGAATTTGCCTGCTGTGACAGGTACACATCATGCAATGACATTTATTAATGTTCCAAAATACAAAAGACACTATCAAAATATAAACCCCAAAGCCAGCAAATAAAATACTCTGAATTCAGAAATTTCTCTTACCTGTCTACACGGGTCAGATACTTCACTCTTAATACACTCAATGTCAAAAAGCAGCATACAAACAATGAAAGCTACACATATTACCATCTGTTCATACAGCAGACATAAAAACTTACCGATTTATTTAAAAACTTAGGATTCACATGGATGCTAGATGTATTCACATTAGGGGGAAGAGGCTTAATAGGCCACGCTGGATCTAACGAGTTGACTCTGACATCAAGTGCATATAGCTTCTTCAAAGGGAAAATATCATCCCATGTGGAGCGTAATTTAAATAAACTTTTTCTAGTATTTTCATCCACCTAAAACAATAAAACAATTCTATGGCTTGTTAAGTTAATATAAAACAGTTTATTCAACTTTTCTGTAGAAGACTTCATTTATTTCCTATTTCTATCAACAGTTTGTCATTTTAACACATTGAACCTGCTGTACAGAATTTGTAAGTGATGCAGGTCGCACCTATACCAACAATATCAGTAACACAAGCTCAAATGTGCAATTCTTGTTTCAAGGCCATTTGAAGGTTTTATTGTGTATTACCATTCTCTAAGAATTTTATTTCAACTTTCCCATTATCAAAATTATCATTTTACTTGCCAATTTCTGTGGAAAAAATACAGTAACAAAAATACTGAAAGGCAGTAAGCCTCTGAGACAGTACATGATTCAAGTGTTTGTGCTGGAGCATAACAATGACAAACAAATCAGGAAACAACAAACTTTCTAAACAGAAAAGGTGTTTTGCTCAGCTGTTTATAGTCGCTGAAGGATTTTTTTTTTCAACAAATACAGTGGAAGGGGATTAACTACAATGAAGTAAATTACAGTTCAGATGCAAAATTAGAGCCATTTGAAAGCTACATATTAAGTGTACTCAAGCACAAAATATGTGCAGCCATCTAATGTAAATATCCCAATTCTGCTTGAAGTATTAACTAAATAGATGGCTTCTGCTGCATTTTTAAGTTCTTACAGCAAGACTTCAAATAATCTAGAAATTCTGAGGTACTTTCATGGAAGAGCAGGAACTTCCAACAAAAATAATTCAATTAGATACTGGGAGAGTTTCTCTAAACAATTTTCATCAAGGGGGGATGAAATTCACTGCAAAAGGTGCAGAAATATCTGAGCAAAAGTTTCTGACTTCACCAAGTGACTAAAGATACCTTAGTGATCACCTACTGATAAACAAAATTTGTAACACTGTCGGTGCTCAAATTCTACTTCTATCTTTTAACACGACCAAGTGAGCTATTAGAAGTGACTGCCACTTTACACAATTAATACACAATAATTAAGTAGTTATAGGTAGCTCAACAGTCTATAAAACTCTGAATATGAGTTATCCATATCTTTAGCTGCAACATTAAATGCAACTCAGTAAATGAGCATTCACAATACTGAAAAATCAAGTGTCTACTCACCTAACTACTCTAAACATAGGACTAAGTTGTCTATGGTCATTATTACAATCTGTTCCTTAGTTCATTGTGCATTTTATATTTGAAAAAACATATATAAAGCATACTGGAATCTCAGTTCCTCGCTGATATGATAGATAAACAAAAGCTCCATGTCATTTATATGAGAAGCCACCTTCTTACATCATAGAGGAAACCACAGAAGTTAACACTTCATTTCTGATCCAATTTAAACCCATTTAAGTCCAGCCTTTCATAATCTGAACTTGAATTTGCGTTTCTGACAGAGGAATACGCACAGTTACTTCACTGGGCTTAAAGATTAACAGCAAAAGTTGAAAAGATATGGCAGGAGTTTTCAATCTTGAATGAAGTTACATGTATTTGTAACATAACATAGCAATACATTCTAAGACCCTTTCCTTCCCTAGTATTTTTTTTTAAATCACAGACCACCAGGACAGAATCAGTTTTGCATGTCACAGGATTAAGTAAATCAGACAGATCTAACTACAGGAGAAAAAAGGTCAAAGAAATCCACAAAAAATTATTCGAGTCTCAGTCTGTTCTTGTCATAGAGACTATTCACTATCTTAGAAATACACCAACAATTCATAATTACTTGGTCTATACGTTACATAAAGGCTATCCAGGTAAGCAATCAGTAACTAAAATACTATTATTAAAACCTTGCCTGGATTAGAAAATTACAGACGTTTATGAACCAGATGAAATTAAGACACTGCATCTTTCAGCCAACATGTAACTAACATGTTTGATAGCAGCAGAAATAAGCTTTCACGATATAGATACAGTACTAAGATTTATAAAAAAAACAATTCATCTGTGTAATTCACCACCCAAGAAAACCCAAAACAGAAAGCATGTATTTATTTTACCAGGAACAAATTTTGCTTAGAATACAGAACTTTTCTGAAAGTGTATATACCTTTTCAAACACACAAATAAATGTTGCAACTAGGTTTTTAGTAAATGCAGTAAGATACTCTCTTCCCACATTCTTGACGATAGAATCCATCAGGTACATAACGGGGAGCTTCTCTGATGCTGGAGCCTGGAGTAATAAGAAGAAACTGAGAAGTTTAGTACAACAAAAACATATTTTTAACTTTTTTAAATAAAGGGGTTACCAATCCTAGAAATACAGACCTCTCTTTTTGGTAGCCACTATAAACACCAAGGGATTTGGCTTGGAATTTGTTTATACAAAATCTTAATCTGGAAAATTAATACTCAGTTCAAGGTATAATGCAGTGGGTCTATCACACAAAAAAAAAAGGAACACCTCGGGGTACTCTGGTCACGTATCAAAGCTTTGGAAAAAGGAAAAAAAAGGGGAAGAAAAAAGCAGCCCACAAGACAGTATTGCCACTAGTGTATTGAGTGTAACCTTTCAAATCCCACTTAAGAACTTTAAGTTAAGAGGAACCACTGTTAGCACTCCAAGGAACTTCTAAAAAAAAAAAAAAAAAAAAAAAAAAGTTTATAATTCAAGCCTCCCAAATGCTTCTTTTTCTGGATTTCACAGAACACAAATCAAGACTTCTGGCAAATAGCCCACATTTAGGAACTTCTGTAGCTGTAGATTCTTAAGTATCACAGTCTTTTCATAACCTACATGTAGAATATGTTGTAACTATTCCACTGTAATCCAAATGGATGGAGTCCCATTCTCTCTTCACACTTGTAGATAGTGACAGTTCAGATTTGCAGAGTGCAAGCAAAAATGCACAGTCAGAACAAAGTTCAAAATCCAGACAAAACTCAAATCATCTACTGGACCAGGAAAATGCACAGGCTCAGGAACCACAATCACAATTTTCTCAGAAGGGAGTCTTCAAACACTGGACACATCTTTGCTACAGCAGGAAGCTTGTTTTTTGTTATTTGGGTCTGGTTGTTCGTTTGTTTGGGGGGTTTTTTAATCCACTTTCAAAACTTGTTGGAAGTTTGTGCGATAGAAGTGTGGTGACCCTGGACTGCTACAGCAACTTCTAGTGTACACAAAGCACCACTGGCCCAAATCAAGGTGATTTTAATGCCCACCACTGGCTTTCAAAGCAGAAGGCACAGCAAAGTTCCAGAAAATATCAGCAAGCACACAGACTTGTTGAAGAAGACAACATGAAAGACAGCACCACAAGCTGTGTGTTGACCATGATCCCCTTAGAAAGAGCATCCACTTGTAACACAAGTCCCATTCACCATCTGGCAAACTCAGGATAAAACCAGAATAACTTCTCTCTCTGCTCATTTTAAACTGGATAGGTTACTAGGTTAATTAACAGCACCTTAGTTTGCAGCCCCACTGTCCAGGCAAGTGTGTGGAAGTGCTCTTGCTTTACAATTTTAAATTTAATTCCTTTCCCTTTAAGGTGGTTCACAGAAGGGCACCACATCAATACTACTTTTATATGGGTAAATCACAATGTTTAATTGCCCTTAAAATATGTATTAATTTACTATAACCAGAAACTAATGCTGAACAGGGCAAAGTCCCATGTTATTTGGGGGCAGGGAGAGTGTGGGTGTCACTGCCTTTGAACACACTAGAAAAAACTAAGAACAGGCAGGTGGCTTATTTTGTATGTAAAAAGACAGAAAAACTGCAGTCCACTTAAAATTAACTGCAGCACATTTAAAAGCCTATCTTACACTATAACATAACAGTGACCTGTAAACAAAACAATATGCAAGTGTTAGAATAAAGGCATCTCTTCTAGTCTCAGAAATCAAAGATTGGGTCTACAGCTATTTAATATTAAAATGTCTGTGGAATACGGATTTCTTCTTTAAAACAGCCTGCACACTGGCACATCAAAAACACAAAGCCCTGAAAGCCTTCCTTTACCAAAAAAGCGCTACAGTGCACCCTTTCTGACTTTTCAAGTCAGCTGTTAGGGAAACAAAGAGCTGTCTCAGAAGTACCTATGCCCAAGAGCTACTGCCATAGTGTTAAGTTCTTCCATTTCACCACTGTATGGAAAGCACCTGACTAAACTGGGCTAAGCTTCAAGTTTGAGATGCTGGGGAAACATTTAGTAGCAAAGAAACTGTATCAAGTTTAGCTGTCGCTTTCATTGTGCACTGACTGCTAAAAGTAATCCTACACGGAAGAAGCATAATCCCATAAGGAAGCCTACTTCCAACTGCAGCACAGAGCTGCCATGTTCAGCGCCATACCGTGCTTCCAATAGAAGCTACTCAGGTGTTGTATTTTAAGAATCATGATTTAAACAGGGTTGAAATATTTCAGTCGTCTCTTCTGGAAATGTTTATATGTCAAGGTACCTAGTGCATATTCCAGTAACCACAAAAAGGAACCCCAGACTTGAATGTAGTGTTTCCAAGCGGCTTATACAGCACCTCCTAGCAAGATGCCCACATGCCACTAACCAAAGGCAGAGAAGAGACATATCAGCACCAGAACACAGAACGCTAACTAAGAGCTCATCAGCATCATCAAGACTTCATACAGAAATCCCACAGTTCCTTCAAAAAATGTAGGAAAGCTATTGTTGGAAATGTGTGGCTCTCTTTTATTAGTTTCCTAGAAGGTTTCAAGTTTAAAATCGCATCTGGCAATGGAACCACAAGTCACAAAATTGTGCAAAAATTTGTTTAAAAGAAACAACTTTGTATACAAAATAGGTCTTGGAAACAAATTCTGCACTATACAGTGGTAAATAAGAAGACAAATACATATTTCACACTTTTATTTACAAATTTTATAATACCAGTCACACATTTCAGAACCATTTATTAAATTGTAAAGCAGACCACTCATTTTTTACACTAAACAGACTGTCTCCAGGCAACACTTTTTAAAAGTGGCTTTGTAAAGGAGATCACTTTCCAAAAACAACTGAAAACTTGCCTTGAATAAACCACAGTCACAAACAGTACCTAGGTAAAACTAACCATTGATACAGGATTTAAGACATCTCAAAAAAAAAAAAAAAAAAGCAACACCCATACTTCAGGGCAGGCTCTAAATCACCCAGAAATAGAGGAAAAAAAAAAAAAAGCATTAATATTTTTCACATATCATTTATACATATCCACTGTCCTTTAGAAGATATATAATTTATAGAAGATCTATTAACGAGGCCACATCCCCAACGAACAGCAAAACTCAGCCACTGGCAGCATTTAAAATCAGACTGGAAGAGGCCTGTGGAACACTAAAAAGCCATCCTGCATTGATAGAAAGATAAAGTAACTTGAAGAGATCCTTTTCCCTCCCCATCATTAGATAGTACAATTCTCACCATTATAAACCACGATTTAAAGCACAATTTTAAAAAAAGCCTTTGAACACCTGAGATCAGAGGGAGCAAGGGAAACAACGGGGGAGGGGGTTACTGTCAGGAATAGGGGGAGGATTGATACAAGAACGCTTTCCTTAAAAAAAATGCTCGTTAAAAAGATGTGCTGTAAAACCCCAACCATGTGCTGTGGCTGACTGATGTCAGCAACTGACTGGGTTGGGCTCATAGGGAGCCTCCTCTTTCCCTTCTTTTTATATCATGTGCCTTTCAGACGCCATGTTAGGATCCTACAGGCTGCTGCAGTTCCACGGTCAGAGAGAATTTCTTTTTTCCCCATCCTCAACCAATAAACTTCTCTAGCCAAAATAACTGAACACACATAAAACACTAGCATTACTTAGGGCACAGATCACCCAAAAAGCGAAACAGATTACCCCCAACCCACAGAATTTTCTCTAATCAGGCACAACAAAACAAGCCCCATCACCACACACACACTTCACTATCCGGAGCAGATCATCACCTTTCACCCACAACTTCTCTGTAAGATAAGGGTGGCCACCCCCCCCCCCCACCCCAAATTAATATCTCACGGGGACCGCACGGGGAAAATTAACTGATACTTAAAAGTCATTATAACTAGCCCTTCAAAAGTGGTTCAGTTTCCGTGCTATACACAACCCTTATTTTCATTCCTTTAACCTACAGCCCACCCCCTCTCCCCCCAAAAAAAAGCAAACAAACAAAACCAACAAAACATAACAACCCTTCACAGAATCTCCCAGTCAGGCCCTCTCTAATCATCGCACTATTTATGTCTTGTCGAGACACTAAATGCAAGGGTTTAGACACCAGATTTGAGACACTGAACACTAGCTCCATATAGGAGGAAAACCCGGCTACAAGGGTGAGGTGCGGCTGCCCAGTCACTGCCAGGCCGCCATGTTGTGTCTGGTATTTACACGGGGCTTAAACCGCGAGCCACGCTGGCCTCCCACAGCTTTTTGCTGCGAAGAGTCCCAAACTCTCCACTACTACGAACAGGGTGGTGGTGTAGGGGCTGTTCCCCTCCCTCGGGTCCCCTGCTCCCTATGGGTGGAGGATAAGAGTAGCCTTAAGCTCAGCGATTAAAGGAGCCCCCGACGTCTGGCCCCATGTTCCCGTTTGAAACACGCTTCCCTCCGTCTGTTGCCCCCATAGTGACCGCCAGGCTCCTGGCCTTCTCCCCACAGCCCGGGCCGGGGCGCTCCCCACCCCGCCTCGAGTCCCCGGCACCCTTGCTCCGTCGAAATCCTGCTCTCTCTGCTCGCCCCCTAACTAGCGCCCACCACTGCCTCCTCGTCCCTGAACCCCCTGCCTCACCGCGCCCCCACCTCTTCCCGCCCAAGCCCAGCTACACCCATCCCGCCACTGGCCTCCTCACCCCATCCGGCCCAGCGCCTCCCCCCGAGCCTCTCCTGCCCCATTTCCCGGCTCTCGGGCTCCCTCACCCGCCCTGCCTCGCCGACTCGCCATGTCCTCTCTACTCTCCTTCTCCTGCCGCCCCTCAGCCCAGCTCCGCCCGCATCCCTCGCCGGGCCATCTTCCCCGCTCCCTTCCTCCTAGCCCCCGAGGTCGCCCTAGCCCGCTGCCCCGGCCAGTCCCCCCAGCAGTATAGGTAGGAGTAGTAGTCGGTGGAATATAAAAACCTTGGCGATTTGCGCCTCGATCAGGGAGACGATGTCCTTGGCGAAGGGCACGTTCTCCTCGGCCAGGATGGTCAGCATGTTGATATGCGGCTTGCTGTTGAACGTCAGGTCTTCCAGCGATGACTGGTAATCGCGGCAGGCGTCCTCCCGGGCCTCGCTGCTACCAGCGCTGCTCTCCGGGGCCGACATGTTTTTCCGACGGGGGCCCGCACCAGGACCCGACCCACCGACCGACAGCCCCCTCCCCGCGATCCCCTGCCGCCGCCGCCGCCAAGCGATGCCACCCCCCCCCCCGCCGCTGCCGCTGGGCTCCTCTACCGCATCCTCTGGGCTGCGGCTCCCGTTGGCTGTGGTGCTGCCGGCCGCGCTGCTGCTGCTTCAGCTGCCGCCGACTCAGTCTCAACGCTCACAAAATGGCGGCAGTGATTACGGCTCGCAACGCTCTTCCTCCAACGTTGCGTCATGTGAAATTGTTCTCAAGAAAACGGCCGGCGGCTTGGAAAGCCCCTTTTGTTCCATGAATGCATCCTGATTGGCTGGCGCCTCGCCTGCTCATCCCACCATTGGCTGATCCATCACAACATCAGCCTCTAATTGGCTAAGGCTGCCCCTTGTCTCCTTTGATTGGCTCCTACTCTAAAGCCCCGCTCTCGCCCCGGAGTCCTGACTTGCAATTGGTTGCGTTTCCCTCCTCCCCCGCCTCCAACCCGTTGTTCCTCTTCCTACCGCCTTTCCGGACTGCCCCGAGCTGTCATTGGTGCCGCCTTTGCGCCCAGCCCTCCGTTGTGCCTACGCGGACCCGCCCCTGCCCCCTATTAGCTCAGTCGTTGCCCACATCCCCGCCCCGCGCTCGCCATTGTCTTGGTCGTTGGCGTGGCAACGCCGTTGCCCCCCCGCCCCCAGGCGGGCCTGCGGCCTAGCGGCAGGCGTTGCTGGGCGGCACCGTTGCCCGCGGCCTTATAAAAACCGTTCCCTCCCGCCCCGGGGAACGGTCCCTGGGCTGCGGGGGGTGGTGTTTGTTGGCAGTACTCGCTCCAGCGGCGCGCCTCGTACCGGTGAGGGCCACAGCACTCACGCAGGCCAGTCAGCGAAAGGCGGCCTTGTGCTCTTCCGGAGTGGTTGTGTGTTGGTCAGGCTGGTGTGCCCTGGGGTTGCCAGCATCTTGCTTGTTGCCCGTTGATCTAAGACAAGAAGGATTTTCCCTACCTGGTGAGAATTTATTTGACTTAGAAAGTGATCCTGACGTCCTTGCTTCTCTGATGTTTTACACCAGTGTTTTGAGGCCTGAATGGAGCCAGGAGCAGCATTTATGCTTTTTGCTATGCTAGGAGGAGGAAGGTGGTATAGTCAAAACTAACAAAACCTGCTCTTGGTCATGAGGTTTGCCCAAAGGTATCTCTTCGAAGGTAACTTGCTTGCAAAGCATTTTAAGTGTATCCATTCCTTCCCCCTTCTACATATTATTAACTGTGGAGAACTTCTGGCATTTGAAAGTGAGTCGTGGGTGACTCCTTTTCATTAAAGTAGTCTGGAAAACATATTCTGTGATAAAATTTTTAAAATGCAAGCTATATATATATAAATAGTATTTTTTTTACATAAGTATTTGTCAAATATTGGGGGGGGAAAAAGGCAGTTTTCCATTTTACCTAGATAAAGATGTATTTTAATTTCTATATTCATATTTGTACTCCCTTCCTGAAAACTGTGGGAGGGAGGAAACACAACAGAATCCTTTATTTGCCCATTGAATTGTATGTTCATGTTTGTTCTCGTAAGCCTCAAAATGCTGTACTTTGTACATGCTCCTTTGCCCTTACTCCGTGTGTCACTATATGGTAAGAGAGATGAAGTCTTTGTCTCCAGCTGACCCAATCTGGGAGTGCAAAACTTTCTATTGGTGTAAACATTCGCCAGATATGTGCAGAAGCACTGTCCATGAAGAATATTAATTATGTGCTAGGAATCAAGCCGTAACATAAACCTAGTTTATTTGGCAAAAACACTACATACTGTTCTGCTCCTCAAGGGAAAATTGTGGGGTTGGGGAAATCTAGCTCCTACTCCAATGATTATATTTGTAAGATAGACTGCTTGTTTGTACTAATTACAGGAGCAAAGCCAACAATATGAACAAAACTGCTTTGATGAGGGTATTGTGGTCCAAGGCCACCTTCAAAACCAGATTTGCTGTTTACTAGCCAGGAAAAGACTGAGCTCGTGCAAGGCGAAGCAGTTTGCTACCCTCCAGAACACACCTGTCTCTGAGACTGAGTACACCCAGCATGCCCCAGCAGAGCAACTGTTTCTGTATATTAACTTGTTTATTTTTACTGTTCTTTTCATGAGGCCAATAGTACCTCAGCAAGGGCCACAGCCTTTTAGGGTTCAGTTGCCCATGAGGCCCCCATGCTGATAAATTGTGGAAACATTCCATGCTCAATTCTTGAAACAACTCCTTGAGAGGGGCACAGAAATGCCCATTGAGTCTGTCTTTGGGCTCTGTAATGAAAAGTTGTTTCTTACTACAGGAATTGATTGTCACCAGCAGTATGTGCAGAGTGTGGATTCATCTATTCCTGAAAATATATGCTTCATATACATGATCTTGAAACCACCTCCTATCAAAAGCATAGATTTGCTGAAATTATTAGTTAGAAATGCTTCCTCGCCCAGTTGACATAGCTCTTAGTTAAAGCTTTTTGTTTGGTTGGTTTGTTTTTTTTAGCAGATGCAGAGGGAGTTTCTGGTATAAAACCCACTAAAAAGCCTCTAAACTGGACCTACGCACTTGGCTTGAGAATCACCAGAAATGGAGAAATAAAGAAATTTTGCTGGGTAGTTGTGAAATTTTAGTAGTATGCAAGAAAATATATCAAGGTAAGAAGTCTTTCAATAATTTATTACATTCCAAAACATCTGTAGTTTACAATACTTGTATTTATGAATTTTATGAGCTGAATTTTCTTGGGAAGTTTACTAAAATTCCTTTAAACTGTTTTATAGCTAGGCAAAGATAGGGGGGAAAATGATCTTCTAGGTCCTTTCCAACCCCTAATATCTATGAATGTGTGAAAAAAACAAACAACAACTCTAGGCACCCAGAAATATTCTTGCTGCTTTTCATTGTGGAACAGTGAAAATAAATACTGAATTTTGAAAATTTGGAAAATGTATTATTTTTTAACAATGTTTGGATAAGAAATACACAGTCTTTAAAGAAACAAACACCTTGTAGATATTGTTTTAATGAGATGTAAATTATCCCTCTGCATATGAGGTGAAGTCCTTTGTTCTCTAGAAGAGATTCACTTAAGGAAGCAGACAGTGTTTCTCTGTGGGCCTCCCAAAGGGCAAAAAGCTTTACACTCTTCCTTAAACCTCCAAAGCAGCTCTGCTGTCATCAGCCTCTTTGCTGGCTGATTTGTAGAACAGCCTTAACTAGAAAGTTTGCCAACGTAGCTACAGTAGAAGAGTGGTAAACCCTCCTTGAGATGGAATCCTATTTAAATAGTTTTAATTACTGTGTATTGCTCCTATCAGAACGGCACAGTATGTGTTGCTGTGGGAGGTATGTCTGCAGGTTTTTGCCAGCAGAGCTGCATTGATGGGAGAATGTTGTCACAGTCCTGGTACTGCTAAGTCAGCAAAGCTTTTATATCTAAAGCGGGCAACAGTTATCTGCTGCCCAGATTACTCCTCGTCTGGGTCACACAGGTCTCATGCAGCTTCCCTCACTTTTATTCACATTTAGAGTTGTACCTTGGTGACCTCTGACCAAATAACCATAAGCCTTTTATATCTGGATTATCTCCCATTTAGAGCTAAGCACCTAGGTTACCCTGAATGTGGAGAGCCTACTTTTGTTTGTCAGGTCAAAATGTAAAAAACACTGGAATTACAGACTCAGGAAAGCACAAACAATTGCAGTTTACTCTTCCAGTGTCTGCCGGTGAATAGGGATGAATTGGAGATGCATGATGAAGGAATCATCTACTAATGTTCCTGCATTTATTAAATTCTGCGTATTGTAACTTTTCTAATACAATTTAGGTTTCACATGCTCTGAAATTAAGACAAGCTGAATATATTTATTAAAAGAACATTTGATAAGTTGGTAGTTAGGAAAAATTCAAAGACTGACATAGTGAAAAATATGTTCAGTATGGCTAGACAACTATCTTAGCCTATATTGACCTTCAAAGCTTTGCAATATAGTCCTGACATCTTGTAATTACTGTGACATTTTCATTCTGATGGATTTGTCTTTACCAGAAGGCAGGCAGACTACAAACAGCAATGAGCCAGGATCAAAGGCTAAGGAGAGATAGGGAAGAAACTGTTGAATCCACATATTCCTGCCTTTGTCAACCCATGCTAAAATTACCATGACATAAAAAGATCTCTGAAGTATTCTGGCCTATAATGTCAAACCCAGTATTTTGTATGTGGATGTAACACCCAAAGATGTGACAGCAAGCTTTGGGGAACCACATCTTTAATCACCCTGACTCTAACTCGCTGGGCTGCCATAAGAGCCTGACCACAGCAGCTTGTGTTCCTGCTGCCAAAGACTTGCTGAGTTCCCACAAAAACCTGCGTAGTCTCTCAAAACCCCCTGTTGTCACAGGTAGATTGTTGCTGGTACTGAGTTGACATGCCACCCACTCACCTTCTGAAATGACTTCTTGGGAAATTGAAGGACTCAAAACTCAGACGTATTTTTACTCTGCAGCTACCTGGGCAGATATTTGTCACTGTTCTGAGTTACCTGTGATTGGGTGACATTCTTCTGCTGGGCAAGGTTCTGGGTTGCTACAGAAACTGTCTTCACAGATCTGTTCAATCAAGCAAGGCTCTAATGACAAGACTTATGCTTTCAGCAGGAACATAAATAATTCACATTTTTGCCAGCCTGCTCTCTGTGCCTTCCCTACAAGCAAGCTGGTGGCTCAGAGGAAAGCACCTGTGATTAGCTGGAACTCATACCTGGAGAGTTAAAGGCATGTTTCCTGAAGTATATTGTATTTTCAAAACGTTTTGCTTCAGAGCCTAATTTTTTTTTTATTTTTTTTTTTTGGAGAGGGGCAACACCAGCAAGCCTCTCTGACAACTATTTTTCAAAAAGATAATGGGAGAAACCCCTTCTTTCCCTAACCTCACTCCTATCACATCTCACCACGCTCCACTGGCTGTCCCCTGCTGCAGTGCAACGGCCAAGGAGGCAGCTGCCTTGCTGGCTGATAGAGCTCCTGCAACACCGTGGGGTTAACCTGGAAAGGATCCCCTGGTGGTTCAGATTGCCTTGGCCGTCCCTACCGGCGGGTACCAGCACCCGTCGGCACCGGTATCGCTGGAAAACCACGGCAGGGAACTGACCACATTTGGACTCCTGTGGTGCTGGAGCTCCCTGTTAAAACGTAGCATTAAGCTGTGTAACTACTACAACACAGCACACAACAGGAGGAGGACTCAACCTGTATGAATTGTAAACCCTTCTCACTCTGGCTTTTGCTGTCTATGCAAACTATCAGTCCAGTGTGTAATCCACCCCCCTCTCAACCTGGCTTCTGTTGTTGGGATCTGGGAGTTCAATTCTTCCTTCTGCAACAACAACATACCCTTTTTACAGCCTTTTTCAACAAGTATGGGATGGATGGGACTCCACAGCAATGTCTGAATGAAACAAGTTCTCCTCTACTACTTTAGCAAGTCAATCGCCCAAGAACTTTGTGAGTAAATTTCTTGTAGTTAACTAATATTTAGGCTGTATTTGTGTTTAACATGACTAATTAGTCCTTACATTAACTACTAGAAATTCTGGAAGTGATTTACATAATGAATTTACAGCCTGCACAACTGCATGCTTACAGTGACCCAGGATCCCACTGGCAGAGAACCATCTAATCTTTGCACTAATAGGAAAAAAAAAAAATTAAAAGACAATGTAGACCCCCAAGCTCTGGAAAGGAAGAGCTGTTCCTTCTTATGGAAGCAGACCCAAGATTGACCCCTGTAGGTACATCACTCTGTTCTGCCTGTGAATCACTGATAAATATTTCCTGAGTACAGTTACACAACCAGTTTCACACCAACGCTATAGAAGTTTCAGCTGCTTTTCTTATGGGACTGTTAGGTAAGACAAAAGCCCTACTGAAGTGGGCATCTTCAGTGTTCTTTTCCTCCCCAAGTATCTTCTTACCAACCCAAGGATTTCTTATAGTTTGATAAGATTTTTTTTCAGATAAATTGATGTTGCCAGCTACTAAAGTCTTTGTCACCTAATGTTAAAAATAATAAAATAAAATAAACAGTTGTCAAATATTTACAAGGGATCAAAA